>CAJPEX010005324.1:0-16845 GCA_905338405.1 Notodromas monacha | reverse complement strand
TGGCTCAGGATTGGCCAATTCAGGCAAAATCAAAGAAGTGAAAACCACTTCTTGTCCTTGAGTGAGGCTCAGTTAGTCTTGCAAAAACGGGATTTTTGCGAGGCTCACTGGCCTCGGAAATCCAACAAGTTTTGGGGTCCGGTTTCAGCCGGATGCTGAAGCTACGCTGCTTTGGTCCGCGACATAGGTGCTTTAAAGTCCTCCCGAGACTTTAAAAATTAATGATCAATGCTCTTGATGTTGAAAAGTGTGCTATGTCATTGAAATATCATGCTAGAACACAAATGTTTCTATGGAAAATTCAAGTTTTGCTTCAATAATGATCAGAAGCAAACATTTTGAAAATTATCTTGTCTGTTTTTTCATGGCAAGTTTTGTTTTAAAATGGCACTAAATAGGAATAATTAGTGATGCAGTAAAGTATTGCTTGCAAAAAAGAGTTTTCAAGAGAAATGGCAGAATCATTGAATAGCTTGAATCATGAGCAAACTAATGAGCCAAAAGTGCTTTCAAAAAATAATCATACTGATTACATGACTAAACACCAGTTAAATTCATGTCTTCATGCCCAACTGTATTTTACAGTGGAACCTCAATAAGCCAAGGAGGAATACAGCTGGGACCTGGCAATTTGACCCTAAACCATCACTGAACCAGAGTCAAATTGTAAAGCCGTTGTTGCAATTGTGCAACCCTGTGAAAATGAAAAATATTAGTACAAAAATGCAAAAAAATAGTGGCCAAAGCAGGTCAAATTGCAGAGGGCTGGGTCAAATTTCAAATCAACCTCCCTGCAAATTTGACCATCAAATTGTGGGGCTGTCAAATTGCTTGTGGTCAAATTGTGAGGTACCACGTGTGCCTTTGCAAGTAAATTTTTCTTTTCAAGTCCATATCTGAATCACCTAGCTGAGAAGGAATGCAATGAAAACCATTCTAACTCAAAGGCTTTTCCACTCAAACCTCTGCAGCCTTTTGGCCATTTTTTTCTTGACCCAGGAAAGACAAAAGCAATGCAAAAATTGATCTTAATGCTATTTGAAAGAGAGTGAAAGACTAAATTGGGCAACTGAACTTCTCCCTCCAAGTTCAGCATTCTGTCAAATAATTTTGGCAATTTAAGGCCCATAGAAACAACAATTTATAATGTGAAATTTGTTTATGTTTCCCAAAAGAAAAATTCTTGCCTCTGTATATAACTCAAGCCTCTTCAACTGAAAACCAACTCCCAAAATTGAAATTTTTACTGGTCCCTTGAAATTCAACTTAAAAATGTTCACTGGTATTGGGGACAGATTGTCATGGCAATATCAGTTGATGTCCAGAGTTGCAGTAAAACACAATGATCAGTCCAGGAAAGGACAGGGAAATCCTAAGTTAACAGGCTAAATGTATTTCACACAGGTAATTGATAAACAACTCAGCAAACTCTTCTCACAGCTAGTATAAATTGGCTAAAGAATAACTCAACCGCTGACCCACAATATGATTGAACGTGAGCTGCTTATATACTTTGAGATATTTAACCTTCATTGGTCTCTACTTTACATGTCAGAAAGACCTTTAATAGGTCAAGAATTGAGAATGGAAGATGCTAGGTGGCCAGGATGTACCTGGCACTGCAATTTTGAGGAAGGGGAACTAATAATGATTTCTATAGGAATTGATATTCAATGAATGAATGAACAGAACACTTTATTTGCTGCTTTTCAGCATTTACAAGGTTCAATCAAGATTTCCACAACCAAACCCCCTTCCCACCCAACCAAAATCCACTCATGACATTTAATCACTTCAGAGCAGGAAACAGAGCACAAATGGATAGCAAAAATAAAAGAACGTGCAATCCATGAAATACGTCTGGACATCTCACATGTATGCAAACACACCCATTTGACATTGAAAACAAAATATATGTAAAAATTAATTTTAAGCACAAGGTCTTCAGTTTGTTTCTGTATGAGGTTTTGTTGAAATCCAATTAGAGAGAATCCTTGATGAGAAATCATATAAGGACAACAATTTATCCTGATCCTTTAAGATTTCAGAAAGGGTCTCTTCATTGAATTCCTGTAAATCTTTCTTAAGCTTGTTTCTATCAGTATGAAATGCTGGACATAAGAAGAGAAGGTTCTCTGGTGATGCACAAACTAACGTATTTATGATGCAATTTATATTTAATAATTAATGCACAGTGTGCTTGCCCAACAACTGGTATTCTTTTTTAGAATTGGGTCTGTTTAGTTGAAAATCAAATGCATTGCAAATGTATTATGTGATGATTAGTGCCAAGTGTCCTGTAAATTTATGCCAGGATACCTACCCCAACTACTGTATCTATTTGGTATAAATAAGAAACAATACTGTATATTGTTATGTGGAGCAATGAATGCTCCAGAAAAGAAAAGAAAAGCGGGAGGGGATCATACTTGCATATATGCATAAAAATACAGTATATGCATGTACTTTTGGCGGAAGAGGGATCCTCTGGAAGCGGACAGGCGGGGCAAGGGTGATCCTTAACTCTGGCCAGTGAGATTAATTCGGCAACCCCCACTTCTCCTCCTCCTTCTCCTTTTTTTTCTTCTCCTTTTCTCTGATGTGAGCAGGATTCCCAAATGACTGACAGACAAGTCATCATTGTGAACCATTTCTGTCTTTCTTTTTCTTCTCCATATTAGGACTGTCTGTGTATTTATTTTCTTGTGAATCTAAATACTGTATGAATAATTTATATATGTATATGATGGACATGTGATGAAGGATTCCTCATCAGGGGATACCTTCCTTTGTTAATTGTAGGATGCAGAATGCATTTATTCAATACTTGTATTTCTCTTTTTTCTCTTCTTTTGAAGAAATTGGACACTGATGAACATGCACCTGAAATTTCCCTTTTGCACATGGGAGGAATAAAACATTTTCTGTGGGGGCATTTATCTCATTTATGAATTGTGGATTCAAAATGCCTTGGAAGCAAGAAATCACAATAAAGGTGGACTCTAACTATTCAAAATCTAACTATGCACAAGTTTCAGACTTGTCTAAAACTCAACTCTGTAGATGGAATTCTTATGTTTGTACCATGATTATCATCTCACAAGATTATTTTCTCATGTTATATGGTATCTTGCAGGAGTTGTCTGGAAATATTTCTCTGTAAACTGATCTTCTTTTCTGGTTCCTTGACATATCAGTTTTTTTGTGTAGAGACTTCACCTGAACCAAATTAAGTGGATGAGTTTTTTGCAATCTTGAGATTTTTGTGTGTTTATCACTGCTTGAACCAGAAACCAAAAAATGGGTTTTATATCCAAATTTGAAACTTGTGAATTGATCATTTCATAGATTCCTGGTATCAATATAATGAATAATGATTATTGTTTATAGAAAAATTTATCTTGTGACTTTTTCAAAATTTTGCAAGCATATGATTCAAACTTTGCCCACTGATGCATAGTGTTCAAAAAGAGTGTTGAGCAGATTTCTGAAGTTTTAATTCTGATTCTTTATAATTTGGAAATCCAAAAGATGACTTCAAAATAGCTATGACAAGAACTCAAGCAATATCAGTGACTTTAAAAACACCAGCAAGTAATTCTTTTGGTAGTGAATATCATTGCATGAAAGTTGACTGAAATGTATTTCTTTTCAGCTTTTTTCTTGATTCTGTGGGTGATTTTGTTGACTCAAACATATCTAATGTATATTTGCTTTTCTTCCCATGTCATTTTTCAGGTTTGGATGCAGCCTGTGATCCAGGAAGCAAAAACTTTGGCATCCCTGGTGCAGGACTTGGCAAAAAGAAGAAGAAGAAGAGAAGGCACAGGTAAAAAAAAAGAGCATGTACAGTTACTCTATGCAAGAAAGTCTTGATTAGCTTTGACTTGATTAAACCTGAATTTTTTTGAACATATATCCACAAACTGCTTTTGGAAAAATGCCATCTCAATTTAAAAAACATTGATGTTCATCATTGTGTCACAAAAATTGGAAATAAACATAATGATCTCATTATCAAGTACTGTATAATAGGAGAACTAGATTTGTTCAATCAATCAATTGCTTCATTGACATATAACTCCACTGTTGTTTTTTTGATTCCATTTTGATTTTCCATGTCATATCTATACATTGTATTCCACGTAAAGGCATAACTGATATGTTAAAAAAATAAAAAGTTTGTCACTAATTTTCCTCTCACTTCATGGACCATAGAATGAAGTACTAAAAATGAATTTATTCCTACAAACTCTCAAAGACTTAATGCACACTTTTTTTCTGCAGGACCATCTTCACTAGTTACCAGTTGGAGGAGTTGGAAAAGGCCTTCAGAGAAGCTCACTATCCAGATGTTTATGCCAGGGAAATGCTGTCTCTGAAAACTGACCTGCCTGAGGACAGGATCCAGGTAATTTCATTATGCCATAATTTTTGTCTGCAACATCATCCTCTCATTTATTTGCTGAAAATGAATTAAATTACTCAACTTACTGCATGAAATATTCAGTTGTGCCTCATGAGTTGAATTACTGAGTATGTCGAGTGTTCCACTAAAAATGTATAACTTTCATAATACAGTGGCCCCCGCCTAACAGACCTCCCATGTAAGAGATTTTTGCCAAACTGCTTGAACCAGAAACCAAAAAATGGGTTTTATATCCAAATTTGAAACTTGTGAATTGATCATTTCATAGATTCCTGGTNGTTGAAAATTGAAATTTTCAATTTTTTATGTAATTGAATTTGTGTAAAGGACTTTTTGTCTAACAGACTTGTCCCTTGCACAAATCAAGTCTGTTAGACGGGGTTGACTTTACAGTATAAATATACTGTACAGTACAGTACAGTGAGACCCCCACATATGGACACCTTGACCTGCAGACAATTCAACATAGGGACACTTATTTTATCATAAAAAATTAATAGAAATGGTCCAACATGAGGACACTGACTCAACATAGAGACATTTTGTTATAAAATTTCAAATACATTTCAGGCCAAATTACAAGAAACAGATATTTCAACCTTAAAATTGATGTAAGAAAAGTTCTTGAGCATTTCTCTCACCAATTCAATATCCATTTAGCTAATTTTGAAAAATTCCCTACAGCATAGAGGGACTTTTACTTTTTTCAATTTAATGTTATTTTCGTAGATGCCAGAATTTCAGTGTACAGTACAGAGATACACTACTCAATGCTCCAAATGTTCTTATATTGAGTTGAAAATGTATTCACTAATTCAAATTCAAGTTGCAAACAATTTTTTTCCAGGGAATTCTGAAGATTGTTTCTTCCACAAAACACCAATTAAAAATTATATATTGTAAGTCTATGGGAAAACAAGACTTGACTTAGGGACAATTCAACTTATGGGGGCACTCTCTTGAAGCATCAATTATGTCCACATCTCAGGGTCTCACTGTATATATATCAAAACCCTTTTTTCATGGGGGATTCTTTTTGGTTCCCTCATCATCCCAAGCATCAGTGAATTCGTCCATCAGGCGACCCGACCCAGACCCAGGAGAACCCACGGAAAACGAAGGCAATAATCATAATCGGGGGGAAACCAGGAAATAACCCCTGGGTTTCCTCTCTAAAACCCCCCTCCTCCTGGTAAATGGCCCCCCGCAATGAGGGACTCAGTGTTCCTCAATTCCTGCTGAACCCCTCTCACTCTGGGTTCCCTGCTTCTCTCTCTCTCTCTCTCTCTCTCTCTCTCTCTGCGTCAGCACAAGGGGGGGGGGGGGTAAAAGGGGTCGCATGCATGCATAATTCCCGTCGTTTTCCCCGGGATTTTTCTTCATTACCTCGTTGTTCCTGTCTTTTGTTCACGCTCCATTTCTCCCCTTTGCTGGTGGTTCTTCCAACTGCTGGCAAGAAGGAGGAGGAGAAAAAGGGAGATTTTATTTTTTTTATTTTTCTACATAGGAAGAACGACCCCCATTAGGGGCTATATGCAGTTCAGGGCATGACGTGTCGAACAACGCCAGCGTTGATATCCAGTCTGGGCAGGCCAATTGAACGGACCGCGCGGCTCATTTTACTCACTAACTGGGGCACTTGAGGGTTAAAAAAATATAATTAAAATAAAAATAAAAATTGGGGTGGAGAAAAGGAATTAGTAGGTTCTTGACTACATTGTTCACATGATTATTAAGGTGAATTCTTTCTCTTTACCAAAAAAGAAAAAATTTAGTAGATTAAAAAATTAATCTAAAAAACCACGTTTTCAATAAAGTTTCAGCTTGCTAGCTAGTTGGGAAGTGAGCAAAATTTGAGTAGCAAAATTTGATCCGGACAAACAAACGGACAAAAAAGCGAGTTAATAAAAACGTGTTAAAATTAAAGGGTACCAGAAGAAAATGCATTATACAGAGAATGTGGCTTCAGTGAACTCCTATAAAATAAGGAGAGAATCTGTTGGGAGTCATTGGGACCAAAATAAAATTTGGTATACAGAAGAAATCTTTGTTGACAAGATTGTGTGTCCATCTGTGTACAGTATGCTGTATTTGTTCCATTGAACAGCTTTAACTTGAAGTTCAAGAGACCAGCAAAAACCAATTGAGTTTGGGAGGTTTTGATTTGGGTAAACAAGCATTTTTTTTGTAGAAAAAAATTTGAAGAATAGCGAATATTTTAAATGGTGATACAGTATTATGGGCCTTAAATTGCTTCTTAAAAGAGTTGACTGGGTGATGAACTTGGAGTAAAGGGTTCAATTGGCAAATTATTCATCACACGTTCTTTTCCACATCAAGTCATTCATTTATTGCTTTTCCTATCTCTATTTCAATAATTAATGACTACAAGGAATCATAAAACTTTATTCACGGGGGTTTGAGAGAGAAAGCCTTTGAGTTTGAGTTTTTAATGAGTTGTTTCTGAGGAAATTAAGACAATGATTTGAAAAGTAATTATAATTAAGGATGCATACAACTTGCAGATGAGGTTTAAGTTAAAGAGGGTCAACTACATACCTTTCTTAATTTTCTGTTGCTTATACTGAATATAGTGGGGAGAATCAGTTCTCAGTTTCATCAATTCACTTAAATTGCAAGGCTCTTAGCAAGTTTTTCAGTTCATGAAAGCAACTGCCAATTCACTGGGTTAGAGTTAAAATTTGCAGGTCAATGGTTACACTAGACAGCATCTTTATGTTCAGGAATAAATACAAACCTGGATTTGAAAGAAAAAAAAAGCCCAATATTATCCAGCAAGAAACTATATTTAATTTAAGAAAGCTTACTGTCCACTTTGAATCCTACTTCACTGAAGACTGAATTCCCAAAAAAATATGAAAAGTTTCAATTTAGAATTAGCAGTCTGCATTTTCATAAAAGCAATTACCAAAATTTTTTTATGTTTATACAGGAGGTGCCCTACAATTTGGCCATAATCCATTGTGAGGCAAGGGTCAAATTGGAAAGTGGTCACATTGTGAGAGAATGTTGAATTCAATGTTTTCTACATCACATTTGACATTTTGAGTCTCTCTGCAGGTTGCATTGTGGAACAAGAGGTTAAATTGCAAGTTGATGTCCCAGCAAATTTTACCATTGAATTGCAGGATGCTTGAATTGCGGGACATTGCATTACAAAGTACCAGCTGTACCACATTATGGGGTACATTTCCTTTATACAAGGATGTGATCATCTTTAAACTTTGTGTCTCTTTTATTTTTCATCATTTTTCCAAACTTTGCACCAACATAGTTTTTAGCTTTTTCCAAAAAAAATGAATGAGTAAACATTACATTGCTAATCAATCAACCCCTATGCAGTATTGTGTCAAATTAATCCAGCATACAAAGAGAGTCATGAAAAGCAGTCAAGGGGATGATAATATTTCCAGGAAAAAAATCCTTTTTTTTGTGTCCCTTTTGAACAGTTGGTGGCTCATGTTGTGCCAAGCATCAGGACACAAAACTGTGATGCATGACCCCCAGTCTTGTCCAGCAGTTTCCACCCCCACTCTGTGGTTTCTAGGAGGATGAGTGAGTGTAATCAACCCCCCAGTGGCTTCTAAATCGAATCACTGGCTCATCCAGAGCAGAAAACCGAGATTTCCCCCCTCTTCTGACAAGTGCAGAACACCACAGGGGGGTGGTTGGGTGTCTGGACAGCACTTGATCCTCTGCCAAACAAGCTGGACACTTGTTCCTCTTCTCTGTGGTGCTGATGTCTGTGTGTGTGTTTCCTTTTCCCTCTTTTCTACACCACTTACCAGCACAAAACAGGGAAGTGCCAAGAGTCAATCAGTGTGTCCAGGGGGAGAAAAAAAAGGAAACAAGCCCCTGAAGGACTAATTCACAAGTTTCTGTTGAGAGTGTCCTGTTACCCCCTTTATAGTCAGCCTGCTTCTGAAACTTTGTATGGGGATGAAGTTTGTCCTTTGAGGATGATGGGTATCTGATTTTTCCTCACACTAATCAATCATGAAATTCAGAAACATTAAAACATTCCAAGGTCACTTGGGAATGGGACAAGAACATTATTCCTTCTACCAATGTACAAAAGTTCTAGTATATTTTTTAATGATCTGACACAAAATCGCATGATATTGCAGTGCTTGGTTTCTTGATTAACTGTATGCTAATCATTTGAAATAACACCATATTGGACCAATTCATAGAATTTTCTGGAAATTTCCTTGCTATTAAGTTTGTCCTTTGAGGATGAGCATCTGATTTTTCCTCAAAATCATCAACAATCAAATGTGAAAGCATGAATGCATTCCAAGATCTCTGAGGTCACTTGGAAATGGGACAAGAACAAAATGCGTTCTACCAATTCAACTAATTTATTTGATATTTTTCAATAATCTGACATAGCATACCATGAAATTGTAGTGCTTGGTTTTTTGATAGATTGCCTACTAACCATTTGAAAGAACACCAAATTAGACCAATTCCAAAAATTTTCTGACCATTTTATCACCTCTGACATTTTTACTAAATTTATTTAGGACCTCAGTTTTGGTCATCACTTGAAATATTATTCATCAAGTTTTGACACTGGTGATGATTAAGAATTGAGGTTCACAGATTCTTGTCTTATATAGCCATTATAGTATTTTTTAAATTAAGTTGATGAAAATAACTTGTTCAAATCCAGTTATTCCTGCTCAATTTTGCAATGGTTTGAGAGCAGGAAAAACATTTTTAAATGACCACACCTTCTATATATAACCTGGCAACAAAGTTGCTGAAATGGCCAGTTTGTCCAAGCATCATCAGGCGACAACATGATACCCCCCCCCCCCCCCTCCCCCTCAAAACACGCCAGGGTTCATCTGGGTTATCCAGTTACCCCCACAATCCGGAAGTGAATGCGTGGAAATCATGACAACCCAGGGCAGGAAAGTTTTACCCCCCCCCCCCTTTTCCACCCCCATGGCTGGCTGGGAAATGCGAGTGTAATTGAATCACCACAGACTGACCAGGAGAAACGGGTCCTAATCAAATCAGGAAGCCAGCAGTGTGACAACTGTGGGCACATCCTGCAGCACAACCAGGGAACCCATGTGAATACAGACAGCATATCCCACCATCAGAGAGAGAGAGAGGGGGTCATATTGTGTGTTCAACCCCTGTTCACATCACTATGATGAGGTGTCCTGCCTGTGCAGGCTGTCCAGCATCATCAGCAAAACCTGGAATGCTGGTCATCAACATGAAGGGATGATGATGATGTCTGCAAAAGAAAAACTAAACCACTGAAATTGCAAACTGAAGAGAAATCCGATCAAGACAAACCTTGTTTTGATAAATTATTCCTTGCCACTATGTCAGTATAGAAATGGTATACAGTGAATCATGTGCTGGGGACTTCAGAAAAAGCTTGTTATGATTTGATATGATGGATACAGTTTTACTTATGTAAGTTGCATTTTTGATCAGCCATTGTCTGAATTACAATGAGGGCAATGTATGATGTACTTGACTGGCTCTTTCTCTATAAAAAAAATATGTAACTTGAAATTCTGGAGGCATTCGTGCTATTATTCTGGGGACTCAGGAAAGAAGGAAAAAAGCATGAAAATGTAATTTGATGATTTCCTCATGAAACTGATGTCAAAATTGGGCAAATGATCCCTCTTGCCTCCAAGTTCAGCATCTTGTCAAAGCATTTACAAAGAAGTTTAAGGCCCAGAACATCACCAATGGTGATATCCTTTTCCCAGCAAAAATTATAGTTTCATTGACTTCAACACTGAAAAAAAGCAGAATTTTTTGAAGGTGTTTTAGAGTATAACTTGAAGAAGTGTGACAGAATAACTAATGTTTTTTCCACATCCCAATACATTGGTTTTACTGTAGTTGTACTGCGTTACCACCCAGTTTCAGTACATTTGATCATGAATAAGCCCAGTTATTATTTTTAAATTGAATTTAATTCCTCAGTGCAAAAAAAAACTTTTTTGCAGTTTAGGTCATACTCATGTCAATTAGCAAGTTCAGCTTCACTAGTATCATTTTCAACTCAATTTTTGCCACAAGATATGTGCTGCTCTGTTGAGAAACTTAATTTTTTTGTCCAAGAAAAATCTCAATTTTGGTGAAATTAGTCTCTTATTCCAGAAAAAATCCATCAAAGAACATTCATTATAGCGGATTTTCGATCTAGTTAACGATTTGGTGCATTTAAAACTGATTTTAAAGTGATTTTGACCTCTTCACAATAAAGGCGGGGAAGCCTTATTCACTAACTTTGTCCGCGACCGGACACGTTCACTTTCCGTACACTGCATCTCACCTGATGCCTTGTTTCCAGTCCATGAATGATGACGCACATAATCGCATCAAATGAACATCGATGATGCGTCTCCACTCGCCTGTGACACATTCCTTTAACCCCCCACATGTCTTTTTTATATATTTTATCTCTCCTTTTTTTTTTACTGGACTTAATTAAGCGTGAACCGAGTCCCCTGTGAAAGAACCGCTGTCAAATTCCGGTTGACAGATTACCACTCAACAGATATGTGTAAGGGGAAATGCTTTCTGCCTCACTTGATCTGAAATGCTCCTGGACATTGTCTCTTTTTTTGAAATTTGATTTCAAGTGGTAGATGCTCAATACACATATGTATGATCATCACATGAGCATCATTCAACAAATTGTAATCAAGGTTGCATGATGGAAGATCAACTTTTGTTCACTTGATCCGCAATTGATCAGCATCATGTGGAAAAAATTTCAATTGAATGGTTCTTTTTTTTTATTTGCTTAACTGCAGCTTCATTAGGAAATAATACTTTCAAGGTGTAAATTCAGGCTTATCAATGTGTTATTGGCAGAGAAAAAATATGAAAATCTGCTCACTTGATCAGCAATTCATCATGTGGAAGCAATTTCAAATGAATGGTGCTGGTTTTCTTGAGATCTGCTGAGCTGCAGCTTCATTATAGGGAATAATACTTTCAAGCTGTAATTTCAAGCTTAACAATTTGTTATTAGGAGAGAAAAATAATTATGAAAATATGTTATTGATTGTGTCCTGGCACCTTTTTTTTTACATAAAAATATATTAAAACTCATGACAGAACCAATCCCTCAATTTGTTCATTTTTTTATTTTTTTAAATCAAATAGGTGTGGTTCCAGAACAGACGCGCCAAGTGGCGCAAGACGGAAAAGTGCTGGGGCAAGAGCACCATCATGGCCGAGTACGGCCTGTACGGTGCCATGGTGCGCCACTCGCTCCCGTTGCCAGACACCATTCTCAAGAGTGCCAAGCAAAACGAAACCGTGGCCCCCTGGCTCCTGGGAATGCACCGCAAGTCCATAGAGGCCGCTCAGCAGCTGAACGCGGATGACGACACAGACGCGGATGCGGGCGACATCTCTGAACAAGAGGACAAGTCCGCGGACATGCGCCTCCGCCGCGACAACGAACCCACCGTGATCAACTACTCGGCCAGCTCCAGCGCGTGCAACTCTCGTCATCAGGTAAAGAAAAAAAAAAACACACACACATTCAGAAACAAGCACAGTATTTATTCAGTAGAAAACTATACTTTGAATGGAACTTTTGTGTTTGCCCAGAGAGAAGAAGTAGGAGAGGATGAGGACCTGGATGATGAAGAAGAAGAGGCCAGCTTCCGCAACCACAGCATCGCAGCGCTAAGGGCCAAGGCACACGAACACAGCCTGAAGATCCTAAGCACAGCCGCTGCCGCAGCTGCCGTTGTTACTGTCAAGCATAGCAACTCCCCACCACCACCTGCAGTGGACCATGCCTCTGCCATGCATCCCATGTGAGAGAGAGAGAGAGCGAGACGGACAGACGGACGGACAAGAACCGTGGCTCCGAGCGAGACACCCACACGCGCGCGGAGACCAGAAGGACAGGGATGTGAATTAGGCTTCCCATGTCTCCCTTCTACCTTCTTTCACGCTCACACGCACAGCGCGCAGCCATTTTATACCATCAGTTGATGCGCAGATTTCTTGGCGCGAGGACGTGTGTGGCGTGTGAGAGATAATTGAGTTACTCGATTGCGTATTGTTCCTTTTTTCGAAGGCGAGAGTGATGGAAAAGCTACGCCGACAATCCCGGTTTTGCTTCATTCTTTCAGTACACAAGTATGATTCCTTCTTCTTCTGTCATTCCTCCTCCTCCCCCGCGCATTGGTGTGTCGAATAATAAACGGAATGCGAGGGTTAATTAGTTCAGTCGCTGCTCCAGATGCGTTATTCGTTTTTGTTTCTTGTTCCCTTCGATGCGGTGGTTCTTCGTTTTAAATCTGGTTTCCGAGTGCTTTTTCACATCCATTTCACGATAAGAATAACGTATTTATTTAATCGCTGAAGAAATCGTGCGAAGGATCGTAGTGGAGACGTTTTCTGTTCGTAGCTTCGTCGGGATGAAGTTTTGAAGAATGGACTTCCAACACCCGGGAAAAGTCCCTTTACCCAGGCACCACTGTACCTTTTTCGTTCTATTTTATATTCTGTCCTGTTGAGAAAAATTCTGTGACGAGAAGTTTCTTTTTTCGCGCGAGGTTTTTCTGGTATGAGTGAATATGGTGCAGATTTGAGTGGAATTCAGCAGGGCTCGTTTTTTGTGGGTCAATTTTGGAAGGTCCCTTGCGATCAACAAGTTTGTTGCAGTATGGGATTACCATACTCGCGTACCGGTTTTTTTGGAATAAAAGTTTATTGCTGTGCTTCAAGAGAAAAAGCTGTGGTTATTTTTTTTCTCACTTGTTCCCTTGGGATGCCAGATATAATTTTCAAATTGAGGGAAAATGTGAGAACCAGAACAATAACAGTAATTTTGTTCTTGAATGACGAGTAACGAAGTATCTGAATCATCACCTTCATTAATTTACATTCTTCAACAATTGATGCAGATGACCACATGTGATTTTCCCTGCATTTCTTCATCAAAGTAGCAGTAAAACATTTTGTAAATACAACAACAGTTAACAAAACCCAAGAATGTCTTGGATGATGGAGATTCATGGAATGTTAACATCCTCCCATACCACGTCAAAACTGCTTCTAAGTGATCCAAAAATGCAATCATATTTCAGTTTTTCTCTCTCATTGCAGTACTGCAGTCAGATGTTTTTACTTCTGTTTGTATCCAATTTCTTGGAAAGTTCATTTCCCAGGAGTTCCAAGTGGTTTCAGTTGAGATCTAATGTCTTTCCACTTGGTCAAATCCATTCTTGGCAGGACAGAACTTCTGCAGGGCACCCTTGGGTTTCTGATGGAAAAAAATTGAAGAATTGTGTGTTGCATTTTTTGAGAGATCTACAGTTTTGAATATTGCAACCAACAATTTCAGTATGCATCATGTTCATGTACTCATGCAAATATGCAATGCTCATCAGAAATGTTCATTTGGTCCCATGGGGTTCTCTACTGTGAAATTCTCACTACAGCAAATGTTTCTAGTCCCTTGAATTTTGTTGAATAGTGAGTCAACCTGTATTACAAAGTGAATTGAAAACAAAAATTCAAGATTGTATCAACTTGTCCAACTTTTCGAAAGGAGAGTGCCTTATTTAGTGCACCATATTAGCTTCCAAGGAGGAAAATCAACTACACTCACATATCAGGGTCCGGGAGAACCATGGAATACATCTGCACCTCCTTGATATTATCAGAATTGTCACATACAATTCGTGAGAGAGACACCTTCCTGATCTCCTGGAGTTGGTCTACATCACCGGAAGAAAATGCAATGAAAAGTCACTGAATTCTCTCATTTCCTCTTGACATGATGATGGAATGAACTTGCCTGGAGTGAATGAACTGAGTTGGTTGCCATTCTCATACCAAAATCTGTCCCCAAATCGCAGATCCCTGAACTGCAGGGCAATGAGGCAGGCAAACACAGGACCCACCATACTACCAGGTAGTGGGTTCTCTCCCAGTCCCCCAGACCACAAGTCAAAGTCATCCACAGACCTGGGTTCAACCAAGGGAGAAAGAAAATTTTACATCCCTTTAGAACTAGAATGATGGGAAAATTCGTGAAAGAATGATTTCTGCAAACTTAGGAACGCATGTTGAGCTGGGCGGGGACGTTGATTGTGAACGACACCTATCTGCGAAAAGTATCATTTTTCTATATCAACTTCTAAGACTCACGCATAGATGTCGCCAAAACGTTGTGCAGTTGCATTCGGCATGAGCCTCCTGAGGTGTGGGAATGATGCAACTCTTGGCATGCCACAAACTTGGCGGAAATCATTGTAAGATGGCAGTCCATGGTCCCTGCCTCTCTGGATGTTCAAAGCTGCCAAATCTAATCCAAATTCAGCCATGGGATCTTGAAATAAATGGTTCGTCACCTGAAAAGGTCAAATTCAAAGGATTGAAAAGCTGCACCAATTTTCAATGTCTTATTGAAGAATCATCAGAGCTAATTGGTGAATCAAAAGTTGATGCAATGCATCAGAAATTGAGTCATACACTCTCCATATCTTCAAAATCTTCATATTTCATGAGACTTTGAATTAGTGAGACAAACCTCCTGTGACATGGCTTCATCCATGCCCTGTGAAACCTGATTCACCAGTCCAGACATGTACTGGTCACTCCAGCCACCCTTGAAAAGGTCAAATGGTTGCCTCAGAAGCTCACTTAACCTTTGGGCGCCTGAAAAAGCCAAATTTTCAAAAATGATGAAGCATTTATTTTCCTAGCAACTCATTCAAGGTTTAAACCCAATGCTACAATTTGCTGATCTTGAGAAAAAAGTTTAGTTTACATTTTTCTTGTCTCTCTTTTTTCAAATGAAAAAGAGCCATTTAAAAAAAACAAAATTTTTCAGTTTTTCAAACAATGCAGTAAAATAAATCTGAAAATGCCAGAAAAGTAAGATTTAATTGATTGAAGGCAGGTCTGATGTGAACAAATTTTTCCAGTCATTTTAATTTTTAAAATCATTTTGAAACAAAGTGAAGTACTGTATTTTTGTTCACAATCTGGCAAAAATTTTTGTTTACACCCAAAAGTTTGTTGTGATGAGAATTTACTGCATTGTGATAATTCAGACAAATTACAATGGAACCTTTAGAAATTTCCCTGGCTTGATAAAGTAATAGCTTCATCAATAAATAAATGATTTCTTCTCAATTTAATAAATTAGTTTGAGAACATATTTGGAAAACTCCTCACCAATGAATCTGTGCTTTGGAGACCACCTCTCAATGGTTGATGGCACCATGGAGTGACCAAAGCGAAATGCAGCAGTGATGAATGCTGAAGAAGATGATGGATCCACAGTTGGGTCATAAGATTCAAAGTAACCCTGTTTTGATTCATTGATAGTCAGTCATCAACACATCATCATCATTATCCCTCTCATCAAACCTCTTTCTCCAAGAGTAGCCCATAGATCTTCATCATATCTTCACCAAGCACCATTGGAAGGAATTCATTGTAGGTCACATGTTGGATGATGGCTGCTATGATGTGTCTTGTCTCCTGTAAACACCAATGTGTAGCAGAATCTTCTATACATTCATGTTTAATTATTTTCAAGTTCAAAACTTTTCATGTGTCAAGTGATGAAGAGAAGACAAGTCTAAAACCATGCATTCATCAAGTCCTGTTGTAATTGGTTATTCTAAAATTGACATATGAGGGAAATGAACTCTGTATTCCTCAAAATGTCTTTTGTTGTGTGTATGAATTTATTTCAGTGATCTTAGAAGAAAACTGGAAGATATTTTGTTGTCACTGTCATGGTGAATAGCTAAAAATAACTTACTCCTACTGCAAGTGTATTTTTAAGCGAGATGCACAAGCAACACCAACAAAACAGTAAGTTCCAAAAGGATGTTTGACCATCCTTTCCTAATTTCTAATACTGAACTCAGAAAGTGAATGACCAATGCACAGACAGTAAAAGCAAACCAGGGTGGCCAAAAATTGAGGAACTATATATTTAGCAACACCTGACACAAACAGTGATTTCAACAACCTAGTGGCTGGGCAGCAGCTCTCATCAAGTACATCTTCCAGACAACATATTTCTAAAATTGCAGGGAACATGCAGATCAAAATTTGTCTCAATATACTGTATTTGAATGAGCAGTGAAATCATTGAGAATTGGGCCACCCTTCATCATAAGTACAGTACCATTATAATCTTCAACACTCAACAAAGTGAACCCATTCCTCAAAACTAGCATTATTTGGACTTTGTGTCACTGTAAAATGGTTTTACATGTCTTCAAACTATAGTCAATCCCAATCTAATATGCCTCCTGGCAAATAGATTTTCATCTAACATACCACCTCCAGATGTGGTTTGTCATCCCATCTAATTTACATGTACTGCTCACCCTTTAAGTTTTGCTTAGTGCTTC
>CAJPEX010005323.1:3994-16845 GCA_905338405.1 Notodromas monacha | reverse complement strand
ATGGGTCAGTATTCGCAGTGAAGAGAATTTAGTTAGGGTGTAGTAACACAGCATATTTATGCTGAACCCTTTTTCACGCCGATGCGGTCGATTTTTTTTTGGTATGGAAATTGAATCTCAAAATTTGTTTTCATCTGAAAATCGAAGGAAGCTCAAAAACAACTTGAATCTTGAAAGGAATTACATTGTTTGTATTCCATTTCACGAGTGATCAGCTGAGGAGCAAGCAAATTAACAAACACCACAAAGCTATCTAATGTGATTGACAAAACAGTTACTAAACCTATACTGCAAGATGAGGCACCAAATTGTGAATTATTTTTTACAAAAATAAATTCAGAGTCGAGTCCCCACATGACAAAAGATTCGCGCAACGAAAAAACCTCATGATGAATATTCTCAAGAAAAAAAGTGACTCGTGGAACGAGAATGCTTCATTCAACTAACTTTTTGAGACCAAAAAAACTTTTAAATTGGGTTTAAAATTTGGAATTTAAAAATCAAGGAACATGACAGCATATTTCGCTTTTTCTCGATAAGATTGTTTTAAAAATCCTCAAGTTCAGAGCACAAACTTACCATGAGAATTACTGAAATTTAATGTGTCTCTATTCAAAATTAAAAATCTTGATCTGAAAGGGCTTGGAAAAATAAATTTCATAAACTTTATCATGATCTTATGGTGATGAGTGCCCGAGTTTTTTCGGAACAAATCAAATCAATATTTAAAAAATAGTCTCAAGGGAAATTTCGTTTCGCATCAAGAAAATTCGGCATAGCAAAACTAATTCAGCAACGGATTATTTTCGTTATGCGGGGGATCCACTATAATTAAATGCCATCACGTATGCATCAAAACAAATTAGGATCTCTTCATACAGTACATGGAAAAATAATTGATTGATGCATGAAACTGGCCTTTTTTCAAACTGTAGTTTGCGTGTTGGAAATTGTGAAGCAAGAACATTATTTTTTGTTTCAGTTAAGAAAACATTTACCTTTTTCATGTAATTTTTCTGAGCACTCTTTTTCTTGATACACATTTATTAGCAATTAATTCACTGAAATGTTTTTTGGAACATTTTTCAAGTCAAATGGAATACATTTTCAGCTGCATTTGAATTCACACTGCTGCTCTATTTAGACAATTTTTTGCATCGAAAAAAAAGTACATTCGTCGTTCAGTGAAGCTTTACTCAGTCGATAAACTCTTTGCCTATAATGGACCTATATTTTCTCAATAAGACGGAACAAGTCCATCAATTTATGAAAACAAATTTTGCATTCATTAATATCCCTTTTCGGCCATAAACTCCCACTTATCGGGTGGCATGGGTTGATTTAAAGAAACGTTCAGTTCAGTTTATCAGATAAATCAGAAAACAAGACTCCATTATGGAGAACACCCAGCACCGGAAGCAGCCCAACCAGCGCGTCCAACCCGAGAAACCCGGGCATCAAGGGCTCACCTCGGCGAGGGAAAAGAAATTAAATTTCTCAGCAACGAAAAGAAAATAAAAACTAGAAAATTATTACGGTGAAGAAAAAATGGGGGAAAAAATAGAGAGACAACGGCGTCCACGGGCGCTCATGAAGCCGGGGGCGTCCGTCCGACCGAGTATAAAAGGGCGGCGACCGCCGACTGAAACCTCACATCACTTCGACGACTCGAACCGATTCATTCACGTTCACACTTTTGTGGAAGTTGCTTATCGTTTTTAGCGAAAGCTAGTCCAAGTCAAAAACTCGCACCCCAAAGAAACATGTTCTCCAAGGCATTGGTGAGTACGAAAATTGACCACATCTTTTCCCGAATATTTCAGCAACAACAACAAAATTCCTCATTAGTGCATGAGCAATTTTTTAGCCCAAAAGAAGTGAAAATTTCTTCTGCTTGAAGCTTTGTAAAAAGGGTTCTTTCTTAGAATAAGAGTTTAACAATGAAAAAAATAATATTCCAGCCCTTTTCCATTATCATAGAATTGATCACATTATATTAATCAAGCGTGAACACGCTGTTTTTTTCAAGTTGAAAGAAATTTTCTTGCCATGATGAAACAGCTCTTTATCTTGAGCTGAATTTCAATCGAAGCAAGAACATTGCAAGGGCTAGAATATTTGATTCAATCAGACTTTTTATAATTAATTGATTCGACTAAATCTCAACCATAATTTTTGTATTTCACGAAGGAAAACGTGGATTTAATTTTTAAATTTTAGATTGAAGGCAAATCAATAACTGGGGATTAAACTTGGATGAATTATACATTAACTTCGAAACTTGAGCCTAGGACAGACGAGCCAAACTCAGAACGAAGGCGACGATGCACTAAACCAAAAATTGAAGTAGAATAATAAATTGAAAATTTGACATACCGAAAACGTTGATTTCATCTTCTAGTGACTGCAGGATTCTGCAAAAAATTTTTAAAATGTCATGTTTTTAAATCAGTGACTGTTGATAAGCGGGAGGATCTCCAATATGGAGAAGCCAAATAAATATAAGAGACTTTTAGTCGAAATATAAATTTTGTGCGTGATTTCTTAGCGAAAGAAGAAAATAAGGTTCAGTTCCAATTTAGTGGTAGAATATCATTTTTGAAAAATTCCTGCTTCATGAGCACAATGTTATCCTAAATCTCAATACAACAAATTGTTCACTATATATGAATATATTTTCTGTTGGGGCTTCATTGTAACGAGATTATATTGTTTCAACTTATTATTCCCTGCTGAATATTCAGCTTCAGGAGTTTTTCCAATTTTTCAAGAATATGTTGTTCGTTTCCGAGTGATTATTTTTACAGCATAAAGATAATAAATCCTTACCCGCAGATTTTTGCCATAAATTCTTGCATGAAACGAACTTCACACAGTGATATTTCTGGTTGCAATTTCCGCCGAATGGATTTTCGTCAGTAAAATTTAATGGCAAAATTAAAGAGAATGTGCATTGATCACATCAAGTAACGGTACAGTACTGAAATAAATTCGCAGTCAAACGCAGAGAAAGGAGTTTAAGAAACTGAGATTTTTCCACGGCTTTCTGTGATGGTTTTTCGAAACTTTTCTTCATCGTGAAGGGATTTTGTTGTTGCAAAAATTGAACAACGTGTATATAACCTTACTTGTGATATAGTGTGACGGTCGAAAACTAATTAAACAAAGAGTTACATTTTTTTCCATTCAAGCATTCCAAATCAATCGATTCTTGTTTCAGCACCTTACATTGGATTATTTATGTTGCATTCAAATAAGCAATGTCAAAATTCAGCAGCCTTTTATTCGATCCACGTGAATATATACACATTTTCATCCCCCTTTTCATTGTCCAACGAAGTGTAAATATCCTATGAACAAATAAATTTTCCATTGAGTATTTAACCACAAAAAAGCATCCTTACGCAAAAATTGGCTTTTGAATATTTAGGGGGAGTCATAAAGTATGCAGTAATTTTTTGGCTCTTGAGATTTACTGACTTCGTTTCTGAGGAAAAAAATATTCCGAAAAAGCAAAATTGCTGCTTAGTGAAACTCAAGAAGGCATGAATATATGCCAACATTTTTTGGGTTCCTTTCTCACCGAAAATTATTCACACATTATAAACCTTATTTCAATCAGGAGTCCATGTATAAGGAGATTAAGATGGCCAACGGAAGGTCAGCAAATTAATCGAAAATTGCTTCATATTTGCCAGCAAAGTTGTCTAACATTTAATTTTATGCTAAAAAAAAATACATGTATATGGCTTCTTCATTTTGTTGTTATGTGTGAACGAATGCAAGGTTCATGATGTAATCATGTGATCAATTGGCGAGTGACCGTCTTAATGCAGTACAGTATTTTTATTTATTTTCACTCGCTTTACAGTTGACTCTCTCTAAAAAGGCCATCACAAAATGTTCGCCTTGGAAAGAATTGAGGTGTTTCATTCGTAAGGCATGGATTTTTTGTCGTTGTTTAAAAATAAATTCGAGTTAATTTTGCAGCGATTTTGCAGAAAAATATTCGTTATACGCAGAGATCATCATTGTATAGAGAGACTCCATCACCTGCATAATATGCTCTGGCTAAATTTTCCCTCATTCTCTTTTCTGCACAAAATGCATAGAGGAGGTGTGTCATTTGAAAGACATGGCTTTTCTGTCGTTGCTATGCAAAAATAAATGCGAGGTAATTTTGAAGTGAGTTGGGAGAAAAATGTTCGTTATGCAGAGAATATCGTTGTAGAGAGATGAATAAATAATCCATTTGTACATAATGCTTCAGGAAAAATTGTCCCTCGTTGTCTTTTATTCAAAATATAAATGCATAGGAGGTGTGTCATTTATACGGAATGACTTTTTTTGTCGTTGCTGTGCAAAAAATTATTTGTGAGTCTATTTTCAAGTAATAATTTGCGGCAGAAAAAATCGCTATCCAAAGAATATCGTTGTAGAGAGACAGAGGGTCGTACACCTGATGTGTAATGTTTCAAACAATACCGTCCTTCATTTAATTCACAAAATCTGCGGAAGGCGTGTTATTTGTAAGGCATGGCTTCTTGTTTCGACATGTGCAAAAATACATGCAACTTAATTTTGAAGTGAATTGGCAAGAAATAAAAAATTCGTTATTCAGAGAATTTCCTTTTGAAGAGAGATGAGAGATAGAGTCCAACTGTGGGTTTCAGGCAAAATTGTTCCTCATTCTTTTTCATATATACAAAAATGTATGAGGCATGGCTTTTTGTTTCGTTGTGCAAAAATAAATGCGAGTTAATTTTGAAGTGAATTGGCACACCAAAAAACTTCGTTATTTTGAAAATTTCGTTTTGGAGAAAGAGAGAGCTTCCAACTGAGAGTTTCAGGCAAAATTGTCCCTCATTCTTTTTCATATATAGTGTACACAAATGTTTGCGGCAAGGCTTTTTTTTCGCTGTGCAAAAATAAATGCGAGCTGATTTCGAAGTGAGTACGGTAAATTATATAGTATTGGCAGATGATGACCCCCCTGAACATCAATTTATTATTTACAAAAATTTATTCTATACTGAATGAAGCCGTTTTTAAAAATGGAAAAAAAAATTTGTATTCGCAGATCGCATTCTCCTGCTTGTTGGCCGTGGCGTCCGCGTCCGTGCTGCTGCCGGGGCCTCACGGCCTGGCCAGCGACGCCGCCGTGGTGTCCGTCAAGCAGGACGCCCTTTCCTTCGGCTACAAGGTGGACGAGACCAACAGCCGCGCCTACGCCGCCCCCATCGCCTACGCTGCACCCATCGCCTACGCCGCCCCGGCGCCGCTGGCCTACGCTGGCCCAGCCGTCGTCCAAAAGACCCTCCTGGCCCAAGAGCCCATCATCACCAAGACCATCCACGCTGAGCCCACCGTCGTGACCAAGCAATTGTCCTACGCCCCTGCCCCGATCGTGGCCCAAAAGTCCTACGGTCTCCCGATCGTCAAGGCCTACGCCGCCCCTCAATACCACGCCGAGTACCTGCCCAAGCCCTATGCTTTCGGCTATGCCTACGGCGCCGGTGGCGTCCGTGCCCACGGCTACGCTCCGGCCGCCATCCCCGCGGCGTACGGACTCCACGGGCTCCCGGCCGCCTACGGCCACGTCTACTAAACAACCTGTCCCCCATCTCGCCATCAACAAAACAGTTCAAATGACAGCAACGAACAAAAGAGGGAAAAAAGGAAATCTAGTGAAAACGGAACCCAGCAACCCGTCATCCCGGCCATCTTTCGATCCCACCGCCAGCATATGTAGCAAGCAGGAGTTTATTTTTTTTCGCTTTTGTACCGTAGAAATTTAATAGTTTGCCAATTCCCCCCCACAGCAAAAAAAAAATTAAAAAAAACAGCAAGAAATTTTAAAGCAACAGCAGCATGATGATCATGATGATGATGATGTTGATGATGATGTTTTCTTCTAATTTTCTTTTTGGTGCGAGGTGCGCAAGCAAGTGATGAACCTGATTCGGCATTCGATGTCGTCTCTATATTTGACTCTTTATTCTTTTGATGTTTTTTTTTTGTTTTTTTTTCCCCTCAGGTGTCTCATTTCTGTCATTATTTTTTACATGGTGGATTTTTTCCATGCATTAGGACTCTTTGATTTCAACAAAAACTCGCGAAAAGGTTTTTTTTTCGTGAGATCCGCTTTTTTTTTGCATGTGGTCTCAAGAAAAAAGAAAATAAATTGCATTGAAAATTTCGAAAACATCTGCTGTGTGTGGAATTATTCAACATGAACTCGTCATCCGAAATCTTTTTTTTTGCATGTGGTCTCAAGAAAAAAGAAAATAAATTGCATTGAAAATTTCGAAAACATCTGCTGTGTGTGGAATTATTCAACATGAACTCGTCATCCGAATTCGTAGTTTAAAAGTTAAAGCAAAGATTCTGTTATAAACAGATCTTTAATCAACAAATTTCTGCATAATACGCGATGAATCGTGCCATTTAATCTGCGGACAATGTGGATTTTTTCGATTTCTCGCGAAATATTTGTGTATATAGTGCAGTTCTTTTAATTTCAGGCGTCTGGAAAATGTTTATAGTTTTCAAATATTTCAAGAAATAACTTTGTTGATCTTGCATTCCAGTGCTATAATTGCAGAAAGAATTTTTTTAACGCCGATCTTTCAATTCTGAATGCTTCGGTTTTTTGCATGCTAATTTACAATATTGTACTGTTAACGTTACTTTTTCGTAAATTAAATTTCAAATCAACATGCAGATTATTTGATCTAAAAGCTCCGAACCGTACCATGTTTGAGCTTGGATAAAATAAATTTCCTTGGATCTAAATACATTTCCCGCTCTTGAAATTGGCAAAAATTGTCCACTGAGATTAAATTGTTTTACTGGACAAAATCTGATGAGCGGAATTGAAAAATATTGTAATTCCTCGAGCTATCAACAATTTTTAGATGAAAGCCATGACATTTTCATCGTGGATTTTGCAAAATGGGAAATTTATGACGCAGCTTTTATATTTGCTTCGTGATGAATTCTGAATTTTGTTCCACGCCTGATTATTCCCAGTTTTTCACTTTGCAAAAAAATTATTTGATAACTGGTGGTAAAATCTGAAGAGGGAAAAAATAATTTCAATTCATAGAATCCATTGAAAACTCGGAAAAGCACGCCACCATATTTTCTGAAATCGCATTTAATTTCCAACAACAAAAGTTGTGGCACAGCTTTTGTTTGCTCTGTGAGAAATTCGAAATTTCTTTCCTCTACACCTGATTCCCAGTTTTATTTTTTTAATATTTTCATATGCATAACAAAAGGTGGAATCTGATTTGAGTCTTATGGAACTGCAAACGATTTTAAACTATACATCAAATTGCGATGAAAATTCGCGAAAAAGCAACCATGACACTTCTTGAAATTCCTTTCAAATTTTACAGCAGCATACTTATACAATAACGCAGAATTTTGTTTCTTTTTTTCGAATTTTTGAAAATTCTTACATAAGCGCCTGATTCGAAATTCGTCTTCACAATATTTTAAGTTTATAATCCAGACAATTCAAAAATATCCATCGGGAAGCGAGATGAAAATGCACTTCTGATATTTCATCATTTCTCAGGCAGCATCAACCAGGAAATACTTGTACAGATACCGTTATAGTAAAAAAAAAACATTGAGGAACTAATAAATGCGATTCGTTTCATGAAAATGACGATGAAGGTCATGTCAGCGGGTTTGAGAAATTTAATGCCCTGGTCTGAGGAGAGGTTATTTTAATGATAAAAAAGTAAGTTTTCATCAAATTCATCCATCATTCGACAATCGACAGTAAATTAAAAGCAGTATTTTTTTTCTAAATGTTGAAAAATTACATGATGAAAATATGTTTCGTGAAAAAATTCGAACGCGTAATTTACTGAATAAAATTCAAAGTCTCAATTCATAATTTGAAAATTGGCAGAAGCTCAAAATTTCTTCCTGGTCGAGAAATTAATTCCACTTCCATATAATTTTCCATTAAAATGAAAACCGAGAGACCAATTCGGAATAAAATCCGACGACAAAATAATTAGCTGTGATTCACTGTTTTCTTGAAAAAAAAAGGGAACCCGGAATACAATTCACGCAACAAATTTAAGCTTGAATTCCACTAAATAATGTGGAAATAAATAGCGCAGAAAAAAAGTATCAGGACTCAATTATTCACTAAATTATTTCAGTGAAGGAAAATTAATGCATTGCTATAGTTTGAGATCTTCCAAGTATAATTTTTCCATGCTATCTTCGAATTGAGAGATTTTGTGAATTTTAATTTTGAATTGCGACGTTGTGTCAATTTTTTTAGCTTTGACAGGTCATCGAAAAAAGTAATGCATTCACTTTACTTGCATGCAATTGTAGAATGCGAGAAGCTATTTTTCAGTGTACAGGAAAAAAATTGTGTTAAAACATTATTATTTCCGAATTCTTTCAAAGTAATTGTAGATTCTTTGAAGAAGAAAAATTCGGATACTTTACAAGTTATCTATTTACAGTATACGGGAAATTAATTTCCGTAAAAGTACATTCAGATGAAGAATGATTTTTCTCGACTCGTTCGTTTCTTTCAGAAAAAAAAAATCAATTGGGCTAGATTTGAGTCGTTTTAACAATAATCTACACGCCTTTTCCCAAAGTTCTGGATTGAAAGGCATGGTATTTAAATTCAGAAATTGCAGAACTTTCCTCGATCACGAATTCCATCGAGGTCTTTATTCCGATGAATGGCAAACGCGTGACCTGACCGCGGATTGAGAAAAAAATATATTCGCGTTTGTTCTCGGTCAGAACGGCGTTGAAATGCGAAAAAAAGTACTTCCACAAAAAAAAAGTACTGCCTATATATTCAATTCAAAACGAAAGGCATTGGAAACAATTCATTCACTGCAACCGAGAGAAACATTTCCTCGGAAATATCAATATAGACACGAAAGACCTTCAAGGACGGATTTCTGCAAGCGGAAGGCATAAATGATCAATTCGGTGCATCTGTCCATGACAAGGACTTCAAAAAGCCTGACATTCATCTGGAATTCCGCAGTTATTGATGGTCATCAGAACCGATTCGACTCGGGCAGTTTTTGTGTGCAAAAAAGTCAGATTTACTTTCATTCAGAAAGAGACAAAGGGAAAACTAAAATGGTAGTCAAGGCATTGGTGAGTATAATTGAAGGTTGCTGATATTTTTCCCTGTGCATAAACGCAAAAAGGTTCAATAATTTTGATAATTTTGTAATTTTTTGCGCGGTAATGCGGCGGAACAGCGATAAAAAAATGATGAAATATTGTCATAGATGAATCATGGTACCTCCACTACATAAAAATAAAATACATGAGCGAAATATTATCCGAGGTTTTCTCGCTAAATTTTGTTCAAAAATTCGCTTGCATTAAATTTACGCATGGCTTGCTTTTGACTATAGCACAATATTTTAAAATATTCAGTACAATATATACATGACCTAAAAATGGACACTTTCAAATAATCTTCGAGTGACAGAGTCATTACCTTACAGCAGAAACGACTTCAAAGTTTAAAAAAATACGTTTAAGTTATAGTTTCAATCAAATTCGCATTTATCATCTGACACGGTTATCAAATCAAAAAATGTTTAAAACCTAATAACGACTGTATATGAGAAAGGATGTTCACAGAGAATATTCTGATATTACTCGAAATATTTAAGAATATTTATTTCCATCACCAGCAAATTCATGAAGCACGCAAACATTTTTCGTTTTTTTTGAACCTAAATGTTTTATTTCACTGATGCGGTACACTTCCAATCATCTATCCTTTTATCATTGTCAAAAGCTTTTGTGGGGGAGGAACAATTTGAAAAAAAAAATGCAGATACCTGATGCGATGTTTCAAAATCTCGTGGCATTGATCAGTCTTCATGAGCTCGAGAAGTGTGCAAATAATATTTCTGCAGTTGGTCCTTGAATTTTGCGTGGTTTTTCACGCGTTAATCTCCCCCCGTCCCATAATAATAATAATTATTATTATACTTCTACCCAATAATTATTCTCCATAATACCCCATAATAATTTTAAAGCTTCAATTAAAGTAAGTTGAGAGTGTGATTTGAAACCTTCAAGGCCCAGACCCTAAAAAATTGCTTGACTCTGACATTGTATTGGACAAGATTGTTAATGGAGAAAGATTTTCTGTCATTATGTACATTGACCCAGATAATGTACAGTATCTGTTTCTCGAGGGTGCGTTTTAAAAATTGAATTTAAAATGAAAAAAATAATTTGCTGATCAAAAACATTCACTTCACGTGCATAGATTTAGTGTAGACCAGTTCAGTTAAAGAGACAAAATGAAGCAGGAATATTTTCCACGTGGAGAAAGGTTATATAAGAGCTTTATGAGGAATATGACAAATTTCAAGAGAATAATACCTCCATTTTTTATTTTCCATGAATTTACCTCAATTAAATGTATGGGTCTGATAAAAATCCCCGAAATCTGAAGGATCTAAAGTCATGAAGTCATGACTATAACTTCCTCCCACTTTATTGGAGCTCAATTTTGATCAATGGAAATTTTTGAAAATAAATAAATAAATAAAATTTAAGGAACAGCATGCAGCATAGATACTTGTATGTTCTGAGAAGAACTTGGCTAATTTTCAGAATATTTGTTGCAGACTGGCAAAGTCTCCAAAGAATTTCTGCATACCAGCAAAGTTTCATGAAATGTTTGCGGGTGCAAAAAGTTTCGTTCAAAAAATTGTTTGGCATGTACTTGAAACTTTCATTTTCTTTTCAAAAATTAAGTTAAGAACCAATGTAACCTCTATATAGTGGAATATGTCTTCAAAAAATTAGAAATGCTGGCTTGAAGAAAGGTTTTTCAGAATGAGAAATTTAATAAAATGTATTTCATCAGGTGAACATTTTTTTTCAAGTGTCATTTACAGGAAAAGCCAACATTTATTTTTCATGAGATAATTTCAACTGCCATTATTGTCTTTCCAAAATTTCACATAAAAATAATAGACTTCCTTGCTACTTTTGATAAATGAATTTTGCTGAAGAAAATTACAGTGAGACCCTGAGATGTTGACATAATTGGTGCATCAAGAGTGTCCCTAAGTCAAAATGTCCCTAAGTCGAGTCTCATTTTCCCTTAGACTTACATTATATAATTTTTAATTGGTGTTCCCTGTACAAAATACTCACCCTAATTCCATAAAAATAAAAATTGTCTCCCAACTTAAACTGATTCAATCAATGTATTTCAACACAATATGAACATTTTGGGAATTGAATACTGATACCTCATCTGTACAGTGTGTTGGCATTTTCTGTAAAAATAAAATTCAAGTGAAAAAGAGAGAAAGAAATCTCTCTGTAAATGCTGGAGGTAATTATTTTAAATTAGCTAAATAGATGGTAAATTGGCAAGAGAAATGCCCAAGAACTTTTCTTACATCAATTTTAGGGTTTGAAACATCTGTTTCATGTAAATTTGCTTGAAATTTATTTGCAATTTTATTGCAAAATGTCCCTATGTTGAGTCAATGTCCTCATGTCGGGACTTTTTTGTGTTTTTTAATGGTAAAATAAGTGTCCCTAGGTCGAATCGTCNCCCCCCCCCCCCCCCAAAAAAAAAAAAAGGTCAGCAGTGAGAAACTTAACAATTATTTTTCAATTTTTCAAAACAGGTGATCCTGGCTTGCGTTTATTGCTCTGGCATTGCCGCATCCGCACTTCTCAGATCAGATTACGATGACTTATGCTCGTCTGACAAGGCCTGCGAATCTGGATTCCAGTGCATCAACAAAATGTGCATTGAACTTTGTCTAGAGCAGAGTCTTTGTCACCCATCAGCTCGGTGCTACGTACTGAGCACCAAGCCCGTGAGGACCATGATTTGTCTGTGTCCACCGGGAACAGTCACTGTCAAGCAGGACGGAAGTTGTATCACAGCCTGAGACTAATTTAGCAACAACAACAAAAAATACATGTGCATGTTCGAGGGGAATTGAAGGAACAACAAGAAAAAATAAGGCTCAGCATTTATACACTATACTCTTTCAGGTCATTTCGGAAGCCAGAACACAGCTGTATATTCATATACTGTATGAATCAAACTTCTCAATTCTTTGTCACGCGCCAGCACACAGAGAGACTGTGCCATATATTGTTTTTAAAAATGTATAGAGTTCTCTCCTCTATATTTGGATTGGAAATACAGTGCTTGGCATTTTATAGATGCATTTTGGTTCATGTCAATCCTTAATCGAAACGTGAAATTTATGTATCTTTTTCAGATTATTTTAATCTGCCAAAAATTCAGCTTCCTGATGGGCGCTCTGTGGCAGATAGGGCACAGCATAAACCATTAATCATATGTACGAAGTATTTGCTACACTTGGACTTGGTTATGAAAATGTTTATCAAATACCAAATGAAAATAAGAAAAACATAGTATTGCGGGGACTTGAGCAGCGAACCTGATATTAGTTCCCACTTCCCAGTGCTGTGCATGGTTTGTTGGAACAAGGAATTTATTCAGTAAAACATGGATATTCCCATTTGTAACGCGTCTTTGTCTTATGATAAATTATCTAATTGCTTCCATGCAGCATCAAAAGAAAATCGAAGTAATGTACAGAAAAGGAAATCAGTAGGACACACTTGACACAAAAAACAGAAACACAAAGATTTATTATCAAATAATGAATAAATTATTATATTTGGTAGCAGCAAAATTAGAAGCACCAAATGAATTTGAATTTTTTACGATTTTAAATTTACATTCCAATTTCTGTTTACATTCTTCTTTATCAAAATATACACCAACAAAAAAGGTAATGTTTCAATAATTT
>CAJPEX010005322.1:0-16848 GCA_905338405.1 Notodromas monacha | reverse complement strand
AAGTGACGCCACACCGTCTCGCAGAATCCCTTGTCCCATGCTTCCCCCAAGATCATGGTCGCGATAAGGCGCGCGCGGAACACGTGGGTGGGAGAAGGACACGACCCGATGGTTCGCCGCTAGGTGTTGCGCGTGAGGGTGAGGCCTCACTCTCCCCCCCCCCCAAAAGTTGCGGTTTTGGAATGTTTTAATTTTTGTTTGGCAAAGGCGCAACTTTGAGAGTATGAATGTTCTTTCCAAACTTTTGTGTTGGTGGGCTGAAACGCGGTAGGTTGCCCGTACGCATGATCCAGAACTGTGGCCCACTGTGCCTCTGACGGAGCATCGGCGGGTCTGCAAGCGTAGCCGTGTTCCGATGGGGGAACTATGCTGTTGATGTTGGAGCCGACGTGAATGAGGCCCATCTGTTTCTCAAATCCGTTGTTGGGTGGACTAGGCAGTCCCCGGTAGGGGACCATTTCCCATGCATTGGCCCTTTGGACGTCGGGTCTGGCCCCGACGTAGTACTCGCCGTCGCCCTGGTACAAGATGATCATGAATGGCCCGATGCGCTGTGGCCTGAAGCGGCGGTTCGCTGCATGCTTCTCCACCGTGGGTAGCCGAGGGAATATTGCTATGAAGTTGCCTGGTTGGAAGTGGGGTAGCTTGTGCTTATTTGCTTGGGCTATGAACTGGTTGCAATGTAGCTGGGAACGCTGTTGAAGGATGTTGAGAGAAATTTCCTCTTCGGGTAAGGTTGCGCCGAAGGTATGGTCTGCGTCTAGTATGGTGTGTCGGCCGAACATGGCCTCGGTGGGTGTGACACCAGTTGCGGAATGGACGGTGCTGTTGTAGGCCTTCACCAAGGTTTGCAGGTTCGTGGCCCAAGTGATGTTGTCACCCTAGACTGCCTTGGCTTGAATCTGCGCCAACGTCTTGATTGACCTTTTGCAACACCCGTTCCCTTCTGAGTGTGTCGCTTGGGCCACGTGTTGTTTGATGTTGTTGCCCTTGAGGAAGTGACAGAAGGCGTGACCTGTAAACACGGAGTGGCAGTTGGAATGAATTATTTCAAAAAGACAGTATTGGCGGAAAACCTCTGCCAGGAAGGGTATGACGGTTTGAGAGTCGGCGGCTATGATCGGCTGTGCGACCATGTATTTGCTGAAATGGTCAACAGCTACTATAGCATACCTGAAGTTCTCTTTTGTCTTTGGGAGGGGCCCTTAGAAGTCAAGGACCAGACGTTCCCGCGGACAGTTGGATTCGACGGCACTCATGTGGGTGCCTATCAGCTGAGTGGGTTGATTATATTTAAAACATAACTCACATGCTAAAATGCGTTTCCATACATCTTGTTGCATTTTTGGCCACTCAAATTGATCGCAAAGCATTGTCAATACCTTCTTCCACCCGGCGTGTCCCAATTTGGCGTGGTATGCGTCGATGATGGCAATGTGGTCTTCCTCCCAAAGTTGCGTGCGGGCTGTGGCATAGTTCAGTGAAATGCAGCTGAGGGCGTCAGGTGCTTGAAGGGCCTTCCCGGCCCAATGGACTAGTTTGAAATCGAAGGTCGCAAGTTTGGCCTGTAAACTGATTAGCCTTTTGGATTGGAGCCGTCCTAGTAATGCTTTATGATTGGTGTACACACGAAACTTACGATGGACGAGGTGATGGCAGAATTTCTTTGTCACGCTCCAGACTATAGCTAATAACTCATGTTCAGTATTGGAGTAGCGTGTTTTGGCGTCCTTTAGCGTCTGACTTGCATATTTGATGACACGTTCATTGCCGTCTGGGTCTGACTGGACAAGCACGGCACCAAGGGAGATTGCGGATGCGTCACAATGGACGGCGATGGGCCAGGTGTGGTCAACGCGTTTGAGACAAGTGGTGTCAGCGAGGACACGCTTGATGTGTTCAAATGCTTGCTCAGCTGTGGGGGACCAAAGGATTCTTGTGGCTGGCTTGGGCGGGATTTTTAGGCAAAGGGCCTTCTCTGACTCGGCAAAGTTTGTCGGCAGGTGTGACCGCAGGTACAAGGCCATCCCAAGAAACTGCTGCATCTGCCAGCATGTCTCTGGTTTTGGATACCTCATCACAGCGTCGACGTTTCATTCAGCTGGGCGGATGCCCGTTTGGTCGACCTTGTGGCCCAGGAACAGGGTCTTGTGGGCAAGGAATGACAACTTGACAATGTCGACGCAGGCGCCAGCCTCTTGAAGGGTTCGTAGCACTATGTCGAGGTTCTTGCAGAGGACGTCAAAGGTTTCCCTGAAGATGATCACATCGTCAACGTAGGCTAAGCACCGTCTGAAAAGTAAAGGTCTAAGAATGGTATTAATTGTCTTTTGGAAGAGGGCAGGCCCCGTTTTCAGACCAAAGGGGAGCACTTTGTATTGCACCTGTCCCCTTGGTGACATGAATGCAGTTTTTGGCCTGTCCTCCTGCGCGATTGGCAGGTGATGGTAACCTGCGTGCAAATCTGAAGTACAGAAGAAAAGGTTAATCCGGCCCAGCGCCTCCAGAAGTTCCTGGATGGTAGGCATTGGGTAATTGTCAGGCATAATTAGTTTGTTGAGTTCGCAGTAATCCTCAACAAGACAAAAACGCTTCTCGGCGGGTGCGTTTGGGTCCAAACACTTCTTGTTGACTAGAAAAGCGGGCGCGTTGTAGGGTGATGCAGTGCACTCCAGTATTCCTGCTTCAAGGTAGGCGTCGATGATTTCCTCAAATGGTGCGTTGCGTTCAACGGAATGTTGGAATTGGCGGGCTGCCGGCGGGGGTGCCTCGATTGTGGGGATGCAAACCACGTCCTTGGCAAACAGACCCCTTCACCCTGACCATTGTTGGATCAGAGGCGCATGGCGTTTCAGAATCTGGACTACGCGTTTGCGTTCGTGACGATTTCCGTCAACAAAAGAAATTCCCTTGCCCACAGGGAGTGTTGGGGCAGCTGGGGCCCTCATGACTTTGCGAAAACCGGTGAAGACACTTTTGCCATCTAGCGTGATTGTCAGCGGTAACTGTAATTGCATCGTTTGGCCCATGATAACAGGAAAATTGCGCATGCTGGGCAGAACAAGAAACGCGCCGGCATGGTTGGTGTTCTGAAAACGAAAAACTGTCTTGACGACGTGACTGACGCGAGAGGCTTTGGGACTGAGCGCCGTGCTCACAGTCATGTGTAACTGCAAGGTCAGTAAAGCTAATTGATGAACAATTTCGTCTGAAATAAAAGAATGCGACGCGCCTGTATTGAGTAAAGCAGAGAGCGAGCATCCCAAAATACAAATTGAAATTGAAATGGGTGGGGGTGCGGCTTGCACATTCGTCGCAAACCAGTGAGCCGCGTTCACTGTGACAATTTTGCGTTTCCCTGTACTTGCGGGCACTCTTTTGCATAATGACCGGTTTGGCTACAATGAAAACAGGTAGGGCCGGCGGAATTGGAAGAATTGGGTTTTGCTGCGGATGTAGACAAAGAGTTGCTAACCTGGCGAGATGACGTGGATTCACTGGTTGATTGTGCTGAACCCGTTTGGCGTAGGCGAAGGCGACATTCCTGCGTGCTGTGGCGAACGGACTTCTTGTGGAAGTCGCACCATTGTTTTGGGGGCAGGTCGACCTTTTGTCTGGGACCGGTTTTTGCTGTATGGTTTCCGTTACTGGTCGAGGGATGATTGAGTCGATATGATTCCGCTACGTCCACGAAGTCGTCCCAGGTGATGTGGCAATTCTTGGACCACTTCTTGTGGAGCTCATCCCGCAATCCTGTTTCGGCGGAATTGAGGAGCTGCTCCTTCAGGATAAACTTTATGACGTTGTCGGCCGTGTCAAGCTCTGGCTTTGGTAGGTTGACGCATAGTTTGAACTCTTCCTGCAATCGTTCTCCGAAATTGGAGAAGCTCTCGCCTGAGTCGGGTTTGAGCTGGCGGAAGCGTTTCAGTTGATTGAGGTGTGGAGTCGGGAACCGGCGAGCCACGGCGTCGACAAGTTGGTCAAAGTTGGTGATGCCCCTCCAATAAATCTGGTTTGCTGTTGTTTGGATATTTGGTAGGGTGTTGCTCAGAATGCAGCATACCCGTTGTTCATCCGAGATGCATCCTACGGCAAGGACATTTCAGAGTCAAGTTGCAAAATCCTCGAACGTTTCGTCTGCCCTCTGCTTTGGCAAATTCGGGGTCTGCATGTCAAGTAGCCATTGAGGTGGTTGAAAAACTGGTCTCTGCAATGCGCCGTCGTCCGGCCAAGCAGGCTGCCCACGTTGATGTCGAGTGGCATCATGATGACGTGACAGGTCCTGCAGAGCGGTGATCGGGATGCAGAAACGGTCAAGCTGTGCGGCGTAGTCTACCTTGGCGGCGCTCTCCGGGTGTCTGAGATGATAGACGTCAGTGAGTAATTGTAGCCTTGTGAGCAGAAGGTTCTCCCACACGCTGGTTGTTGTTCCTGCCAACAAACGGGAGATCGCTGGCGAGGCCTGAGGAGCGGGTCTTTGGTCCCGAGGTTGGGGCTTGGTGTCTTGAAAGTCCTCGTCCACAATTCCGGCGAGTTCAGCGAGAACTTCAGCTGCTTTGGCGGCTGCCGCTGCGGCCTTGGAATTCTCAGTATTTTGAGGCATGGTGGATGCTGGCGTGTCTACGGTGTCGAATAACGGGAAGGAAAAGTGGCTTGAGCCCCCAGTAAGAGTTTTCAGGAGACAGGGACTTTGACACATGTCTTCTTCACAAACACATCTTATATATTCAGAACAGCACCACAACAATAAGGTCAGATATAAAACTGTATAAGTATCACTGTCAAGAGTCAAGAGCGAAGTGACGCCACACCGTCTCGCAGAATCCCTTGTCCCATGCTTCCCCCAAGATCATGGTCGCGATAAGGCGCGCGCGGAACACGTGGGTGGGAGAAGGACACGACCCGATGGTTCGCCGCTAGGTGTCGCGCGTGAGGGTGAGGGTGAGGCCTCACTATGTATAACTCGTCGTCGACTATTTGCACCCCTCTTTTATTAAGAGCCAATGACCTCTGTTCTTGGTGGGGAATTTCCGAGATCTGATTTGTTCTGAGACCGGGAACATTTACCTTAGTCGTTCCCTCGTCGATGACGAGTCGCTGCGGGTTTGCGACAGGCATGGGCATAAGCCTGTATGAATAGTTATGAACCCATTGCGCGTTCCCTGAATGTCACTTCGAACCAGTACCTGCATAAAAGCTGAAACAAAGTATGCCTTAAATCCTTCTTTACGATGCTCGAAAGATGGTTGAAGGATGTAAACTCTCAACGGTGACCTCAACTTATTTGAAGGCATTTACTTTTACAGCACAGTACAGTACTGTCTAGTTTATCGTGTTGGTGGGAGGATAACTAATGATCAAAGCGCGGCAGGAGGATTTAGCCCGCTTTTGAGTTTAAATTACGTAATTTGTCTCGTAATTGATGATGGTGAGTTTTTATCCTTCCAGGTTTTCATGAGATTTTCCAAGTTCTGAAGGATGAATGTTGCCGACTCAAGACTCTGAACGTTACGCATTGTTCGTTGACGAAAGCCGATGTGATTTGCCTCGGGGAAGTGTTGCATCGCAATTCCTCCTTGGACAGCTTGAGAGTTCAGGGCCTGTCGAAAATCGATCACATATTTCCGCTCGTCATCGGTCTACAAGAAAACACCTCTTTGCAGCTCTTGGATATATCTTCCAGTCATGTTACGATGACGGACTTTCCGTTTCAGTGCTTCGTGCAGATTCTCACTCGGATACGATCGCTGAAGTCGTTGAATATCTCTGGCTGGACTGTGAAATTGGAGGTAAATACGTTTTAAAATCCCATTAATGTCTCCAATGAAGCTTGAAAGAGAAGTTTAAATTAAGGTATTCTCGTTATGGAAAGATAAATTACTGTAAATACGGTATTTTATCTGGTACTTTTTGCATGCACCCAACAATGCATAGTGAGCGCCTTGCAAGGCAACTTTCGCAATCAACGCGGCATAGCCAGAATAGGTTGAGCTGCCTCATAAGTCGGACAAAGTTGATTGAATAAACTTTAATTTGACCCCTTCAACTACGTGTTCTGTATTGGTTCATTAAATATTGAAGCTTGAATACAGTACTGTACTGTATATGCTGTAGTAAGTTTTGATTTTTTATTAATTACTTTTTTTTTCGTTAGTACGAATCTCAGAAAGATGTCCGGATGTTGGAAAGATTATTCTGTTTTTAAATGTCCGAATATTCTTACTGTAAATGCGGACGATCTTCCTCTGCTGGAGCTTTTTGAACAGTCCACGATTGGTTACTTAGTGTTGATGCGCTTTATTGAAATGTATTTCTTTTCAGGAAGCGAGATCATTGCATTGCTTGGGAAGCTTTCTAAAAACGTGCACCATAAGAGATCTGAATTTGGCTGGATGCAAGATATTCGTCTCCGTGGAAGATCCCGAAAAAGGAAAATATGATTCATTGCTGGAAACTTTATCTAAGGGTCTTCAGCCATATCCTGAGTGTGAAGTCGCCTTCTTGAATCTGTCCGGCTGTCAAGTGATAATGATGACTTCTCGCGGACAAGTGAGCCTGCAGGCGTCAGATCTGATACCGTTTTTATCCCCCCTAGCCAAACTGACATCTTTGAATGCGAGTTTGAAGCGTGGTAATGACCCTGTATGCAAGATTGGGGAGAAGACAATTATCAACTTTTTTCAAAGTCTTGGTAGCAAACTCTCCAACTTGAGGCGTTTGACCATTTCGAATTGGTCGGCGCAAATTGAAAACTCCGAGAAAGCCTCAAAAGTGATAGCAAAATCATTGAAGCAGTTGGATCTGAAAGCTTTGACGGTCAACCGTCTGCAAGTCGTGGACGGTCTTGGACAAAAATCATTGTCGCATATTTTTTTGTCAACTCTTCTGCTTGGACTGCCGCAGTTGACGTATTTTTCAATCAAAGGGACCGTAATGTCTGTCGAAGAGGCTGCTGTTGTAGCCAGGTGTATAGCGGAGAGACATAAAGGTCCGTTCCTGGACTTGTCCGTGCGACATTTTCCACCGGAAGTGCTGAAAGAGTTCCGTGCGGTTTTGATTGCCTCGGGGAAAGTTTTCCCGTCTGTGATACGCTGTGCTGCGTGTCACAACGAGGAGCTCAGAATTGAACTGCGGCCTGCGCAGAACACCGGAGTTTGGGACGCATTTGCATGCAGTCTCAAGTGAAGAATTTCTCTAACGACTATTTCCTTCGAAGAGTTTTCCACGCTGATCGCGACCGTACCTGTGCCAATATGAATGTTTTACACTTGCCTTCGTGATTTGTGGCGGTGAAGCATGCGCTGTAAGTTTTCGTTATTTTCACTTGTAAAGGTTCACTTTTGACTTCCATTGAAATTTTCTTCGGATTGCTGTGATATATTTTTCATAGATCGAAGCGTCGTTGAACTTTGAGCCATAATGATGGATTTATAGCAAAATTCCCTTTAATTCTGAATGTAGATGAGTTGCTGTTGGCCTGCAATTGCTGGTGACATCAACACTTGATGTCCATTTGAGTTATAGACTGGATTTCCTAAATGCTGTGATGTTTGCTTGGAATAATTTATACCTGGTGTTGATGTTTTGAAACTCGGAATACAATTGAGGGTTAAACGAATTTGGTGCATTTTATTCAAGAATTGCTTTCAATTTTTTTCCTGTCTCTAGGAAAAGTGTATTGTACACAACACTGTGTACTCCGTGCCGTTTTGAAAATGTGTGGCCACAATCAGCAAGATTCGTTGCAATTGTTCTGCACGGTGAACAATCTACAGTAATAGTGTGAAATTTAAAGCTGCCATCTGTCTGTATCATGTGGAACTCTCCCGATTTGCTTTTAAAATATCGATTCGTGTTCAAGAACGTAATTACTGTAAAATACTCTTATTATTCCACTGAATTAATGGTGGCTCGACTAAAATGTAGAATTCTCTAGATGATCTAAATTCTTCACAAACCCCTTTGATCAGTTTCTCGTCTTCTTCCTAATGAAGATTACGGGACTGACGGATCAATCGTTGTCTNCTGAATTAATGGTGGCTCGACTAAAATGTAGAATTCTCTAGATGATCTAAATTCTTCACAAACCCCTTTGATCAGTTTCTCGTCTTCTTCCTAATGAAGATTACGGGACTGACGGATCAATCGTTGTCTACTGACTTGGAAAGTGCCTGATGGAATATGCAAGGGGCCTTCTTCATGAAAATCTTCTGAAATTACAGATCTGAAGGACTTTCTTCTGATGAGAGGTAATTCACCTTGAATGATTCACGTTTTTTTCCCTACAATTGGATGATTTTTTGTGACTTGCTCCAAACTTGAAGGAACATATACCAGCTTGATTATCTTCATGAAATTGCTGACTTTTTTCTTGCATTTCTTCCTTGTGAAAAGTGGTCTGTAAAATTATTTTGCGCATGTCATTGATTTAATCAATTGAAGAAAATGACTATAAATTGAATATATTTTACCCAGATTTAGAATATTTTTTTCCACAACTTGAAAATCACTTGTTAAAGTTTGAAGTGGGATTTTAAACGATAGAAACATGATTTCAACATTCTAACATTATCTATGCACACCAATTGTGTCTGGAATTTATGTGGGATTCAGCTAAACTAATGTTTAATTTTTTCTAGAATGTAACTTTGAATTTGTGTCGCAGTTCTCGCATATGTCTAATTTTAACAGCAGTCATCAGCGCAGCCTATTTTTCAAGGAAAAGTGTCTCGGCTTTAATATACAGTATTGGTTATATGACACCATATCAGCACAATTATTTTCCTGAGAACATGTTTTCATTGCAGATATGATGGTTAAACCGCATCCCCTGAGATCCTCATATGTTCCCATACTGACCGCATTCATCTGGATGTGATGTTACTGATGTACGAACAATCTTTTTGGCAATGGTTTTTCTTCCTCCTACCAATATCTCTTTTCACGTCTTTCTATTTCTTTATCCCACCCCGTGATACACTCACGTACTCCGGACTCGATTCTATTTTGAATCTACTAGATGTCCAATGCATACGTTGATACGTACTTGAAATGAGAAGAATTCATCCAAAGGTTTTTGTATGTATATATATACAGTATATATCCTCCGGGATTCCAGAAGAAATGCCGCAGACATTTGTAGCGACACCTGAGTGGCATTCGTGAAACGCGCGACCTTTTGTTTTCGGGAATGGTCGTTGCTGTATTCAGGTTGCGAATTTGCCCAGAATCACCGCGGATGTAGCACGCAAGAGCTCTACCCCTTACTTTCGGTTATCGTCACCTTTCCTACGTTTCAGAATGTTCTCCTATGTCGTCGCCATTACGTGAAATGTTGGATCATGCCGTCGTACGATTCGGAAGTAAGCAGTGGGAACGTGGTCGTGGGTTACCCGCGAGAAACTGCCTTACCATGTGATGAAATATTTCGGCAGGGAGTATCCGTTGAAGCTTTCGATGAGGATTTCGGATTGTTCATCTGTTCATTTGAACGTTCGGATATGTCTATGTTAGCGTATGTGGAAGAACGCGCTTTCGAAAGAAGGGCTTCGTTACGTATTTGAACTGTGGAACGCGTAGAATGAGATTCCTCTAGTCGATTAAAATATTCGGCGCCGACAAATCGCGTCTGCTGTACTCCCTGCAGTCTATTCTTCGCCGAAAATGTTTGTTCAATCAACTACGCGAGGAAAGATTTCTAGCCAACAGCAAGACGTAGAATATCGTAAAAATGCACGCATTGATCAGGTTTCCAGCTCGGGAAGTCAGAAGTGCTTGATTTTGATCCTGTTACAATATTTCGAATCGTTGTTTTGCCTATTTCTTCATACGGTTAATGATGTTGGCATTAACATCATCATTGGATCTAGATATAATACCCGTTCGTTTCTGACTGCCGTTGTCATTTGTGTTCGGGGATTGTTTTCGGTTTATTTTTCGATCATGCCTGAATTTATTTTGAGCTTTTTCGTTCACTTGTGCTTGTGTGTTTTTAGAGCTAGCATAGATTAAGGTATTACTTTTCGATGAAGTACGACCTGTCCTACATGAGGTGTTCTAGACTGATGTTCTGGGTTCGTTTTTCAGAAATAAGGAAGAACTGGTTGCCCGTGTCCCTCCTGAATAAAGTGGTTTAACACTTCGCCGCGTTTACTTCATTCTCCTTCCAACGAAAATGTTGAGCGACGACAAAGTTGAGGATGACAGCGTCATGGCTGAAGAGTTCCTCAAGGGGACTGGACGTGAGTCATATTTCTCTTTATAGTTTTATCGGTATTTTTTTTTAATCTCTCATGAATGTTTTTGTTCTAAATGTTAAAGGTAATATTTTTTTCGCATGCTTTGAAAATAAGTCTTCATGCTTGTGAACATTAACAGATTGCATTGAATATTTTCTCTTGGGGGAATATCAAGCATGACGCAAAACACATTATTTGTAATCGTCTCCCTTTTTTTGTTGCAGCGCAGTATTTTCTTAATCCTCAGAAAGTTAATGATATCACTAATTCTTTTTACGCCTGTGTAACGCAGAAGTACTCGTGATGTAGTTGTCAAAATGTGTTCCTTTCGCCCTTGAGGAAAAATTAAATGGTTTTTTGTCGTTTTATTTTGCGTATATTAGTGTGAGAAACCGTTGCGCGTTCGGCTAAATGCTGGGATGTTCGAGGAAATTCACGTCGGTGACCTTCCCAAAGCGTCATCTTCCCGGCATATGTCAAGGACATTTGTCCTTGTTCCAGCGCTCCGTGCCGCCTTAATATCAACCCTCTGTCCTGGGGTTTTCATTCACGGCAGATTTTGATTATCTTCTGGCAGCACTTCTTCCGTCACACTACTCACACCGGGCTCCCTTCTTCCTGTTCTTTTGACGCGTTGTGTTCATCATACCAAATTTTGTTATATTTTGACTCGGGAGTATTCTGCTGCATTTGGAAGGAAATATAAATATTCACTCATTTTGACTCCTGCTGTCCACGCATCTACGGGGTTTTTCCTCTGGACGGAATGTTGCGATCCTTACGTGGGTTGCCAGATGCGAAAGGGTGGTTGTTCGAACCCTCCTCTTCTTCGGATGCCTACGGGAATTTGAAATTTTCTTATCAATATCCGATTGTATTGCTCTCCTGCTCGTTATTAAATGCTCCTGGGAAGCGGCTAGGGGCGGGGCATGCGCTTTGAACTTCGCAAACTGATGCTCCGAAGTTTCTTTTATTTTAAAGTTCCTGGGGGCTGATGAACAAATCCGTTTAGTAGATGTCACTAACGGTCGTGGGTATTCGCGATTCCGATGTATCTGAAGAAACATGGTGCTCGCAGAATGCATCGATGTCTGAGAGACTGCTTGTTTTCCTTGGAAAATTTGGAGCAAAAATTCGGAGCATTTTATTCTAAAGTTAAAAGTTATCAAGGTAATCGAAGCCTAGGAAAAACCTGTGTTCTAATTCTCGTATGCACAACGTAAAACTTCCACTTGATCAAAATACGGTAGAATACTGTACAGTACGTCAGCCCAGCTGAGTTTGGGAATCGGTGCTTATGGATAAATCCTTTTCATTGTATAACAGCTGTATGCATGAAGATCATAGTGAAACATCCGGTTTATAGTTATGCTTGAGAAATTTTTCCGAATTTGCGAAATGTCATGTAAAAAAGCAGAGGGAAGGAATTATAATTCATCGGTTTTTCTGTGCGATGCACAAATTCTAAATATAACCTGATCTAAAACGAATCAAAATTGATTGTGTCACCAAGGATTGAAAATATTTTTTCTGCTGGCATCAGTCTCGTTAACAAATTTGCAATGCATTCCGTAAAATATTGGCAGATTTTTTCGCAGCACATGTTCGAGAACTCCGACCCTCTTCAACTAGATTTTCTTATTGGCTCGGCCATTTTGAGGAATCCCGGAATGAACTCAAAATGGAATGGATGAAAGGAATACCTATTTTAGAAGATAATATGCAACAGCAATTCGTAGTGAAAGTTACTATTGCAAGCTCCCAATGAAAGTGTCCACTGTTCCTAGAATATCGTTTTCACCATGTATGATTTGTTGAATGAACTTCAAATGAATTTGAACTTAACTTCCAGAATACCTCTTAATAGGCATAATTGACGTATGATTTCATGAAAACATTTCACGGCTTTCTTTTGAAGATTGTTTAATGTGCATCGTAAATTGTGGCCTTAGTAGAAGAGAACCACGTACAGTATCTGATACAAGGGTTATTAGCTTGATTTGAACTGCGATTTGAGCTGAAATGCATGGCCGCTACTTGAACTGTTATTGCTTTTTTCCTGGCTACTGTACAGTACTTGAATCAACTTTTTAGCACTCTTACATCTGTGGATCTTTGTAACCTTATTCACTGGTGCTGTGGTTTTCCAATAAAAACGTGCACATAATTTATCTAAACGTAAAATCGTCCTGTGAAAACTCTTGAGAAAATTTAATTCATCATGTACGTATACATGTATAATTAGCTGGTAAATTTCTACGGCAGTCCGTGGACCTGGTCAGTATTTTCATGATACCTACTGACATTTTTTTTTCATCGCAAGATTGTTGTAGAAGTTATTCTTGCGAAAGCTGGGAAATGCCACATACGACATACCTTCAATGCTTCGGCAGCGCTACGATAACGTGTATCAAGATCCGAGGGAAGCTTGTGCCTACGGTGTAACGTGATTCGCGTTGCTCAGCGTTGCAGATGAACATTTGGCACATAATGTCTCGTGCTTGAAGTTTGTCTATCATGTCCAGTTCGTTCTGATTTTAACTCGCAAGAGATGACGTATTCTTCAGTTGTCCCCATGTGGAGTCGTTTTATGCTTTACGTAGTTGACGAGAGATAAGTACGTTGCGCGCGTATATACTTAATATGTTACGAGGTTTTTCCGCGCTTACCCGTGGTTAATTATTTCAGCATTTCAGGGATCTTATCGCTTGAGCAGTCTGAGCTTGCATTGGTGTACTAATAAAAGCTTAGAATGGATTTACTGAGGTAGGATTGGCCAAAATGTACGCGCGTGCCTGCGAAAAAAAAGAACTCCTGCAACGAACCATAGTAGGTTTCAGCCAGCTTTTTTTCTGAGTTGAGTTCTAAACTTTTAATGCTTGTATTCATGAGATTCGCTGGTTGCTAATTTTCCGAGTTGAAGAATCTTGAAATCATGAGTAAATGTTGCACTGTATCTCTTGTCGTGTTGAGTTACATGTAACATTGTTTCCTGCGAATAAATTTGCTTTTCAGGGTTTGTCCCAGGGTAACGATTGATACAGTACATTTTGGAGGTGTTCCATAGCTCGACAAAAAGAAAAAGAACGTGACCGGCTGTTCTCTGCGGTCCATGTGACGTGTCTTAAAATTTACACAGAAACACGTGAAACTTTTGTTGACGTTTCTGTGTGTTTGTGGCTGAAAGAATCACTGCACAGCTGAACATAATTCGTTTGGAAAATCGAACTGAACGAACATCCAGCCGTAGTGATTGAACAGGTCTCAACTGCCTCAGAGGCTTAGACAATTTCAGCACGAGTTCGCGCCATCCAGATGATCGAGACGCAAGAAACATTTTCGATGGAAAGTGGAAGCGGTCATGGTAGGGAAACTCCGTTCCATGTGCCGCGCTTATACCCCTGAACTAGCGTGTTATTGCGCGCGGGCCTGTGGTATACTCGAAAAGGAAATCTAAACCTTAACCGAGGCACAGATCCGGTCTCGCTTTCAGTCAGATGCACTCTGCCGCCATGTGAGCAGCGTCTGCTGCTTACAACATTTCCGAGTGTTACCGTGAGTTGTAGGCGTTCCCGATATCTTTCTCGGCTGAATAAATCACGGGATCTGCGAGGAAGCTTTTCTTCCCATCTCCCACTCGCTTTTTGAATACGATAAATCGTTTCTCCTGACGGAGTACAGCTTTTTCGTTCAGCTGCATCGACGAGGAACTAGGTTTTCCAGTTAATGTTATCATTCGAATAATTTCGGAATTTTCTGTATTTCAGAAATTATTTTATTAGAGCTATAGGGATGCCACGGTGAAATTGATTTGAAAGTTTTTTTTCATTGAGAAGACCATTCTCTAGGAGGAATGATAATTTTTCTCAGAAATGTCTGCAGGTTTTAGTATATTTTTTCGAACAACACTTGGTCCTTCGTAATGGAAGTCGTTTCATGTCAGGCGTATTCCCAAAAATCAGAAATGAAATCAGTGTGCACGTTTTTGCATGTCAAACATTTATTTCGTTGAGCTCCTATTTCAGAATACATTGAAACGAAATTTACCGGCGCAGCTCAGAGAGTGGATCCGTGCTTTCTGTAATTTTGACTCACTGTGATCAGTGATCGATTATTATTTAGATTTGGGAAGACATTCGGCATGGACGTGTAAATCAAATGAATATCGTGTCCAAAATTGGAAAAGGGTGCGAGTCTTGAGTTTCTCATACCGCTATTCAGGCTTTTCTGTATGGCTGTCGTCAATTGCTGACCTGCCTGCGAGATGGTCCTTGAAATTTTGAACAGTGTATCGCACTTCGCCGGTAAGATATGTCTTTTTGTCTCTTTTCTTACATTTTTCTGTCGATTGCTGTTCGAAATGTAATCCTGTTGAATTATTGCCGTACTCTGTGATGGCCTGATCGGATGGAAGTACAGTATTGATCGCAATTTTATCCAACTGCATCATGCTGTTCGACGCAACTCGGCAGAAAGAAAAATGCCATTCAATTGCGTATCTTCTCACTGCATTATGTTTTTCACTCAGTCAAAACGATCCCTGTGATTGGGACTTCCGTTCTGAATCGGGTGCTCATATCTTGAATCCTTTGAGTTCCTGATTTCTACTTCGGTCTGCTATAAAGATCTAGCTGTCCCGAATGAAAATTTGGAGTGCGTTGACGGTGTGACGAATGAAGTTGAGATTAATTTATGATTTCGAAAGACCCGCGATTTTTCGAGCGCTTGTTCCATCAATCACGTGGGAGAATATTTTTCAACCTGCATCAGAAATTTCGAATTGTTACGGCGCTTCACATAGCCTTTGAGATCCGTTCTTAGATGATGGAATCTTCCATGTTCTGGGCATCCTGTGTTATCACAAGAGTAATATCGTCAACCAGAAAAAAGTTCATCCCTGGGGAATACCGATGATGTGATATTCTCATCTTTCTTGGTCCCTAGAAACCCGTGACTAATGACCAATGTGATGGCCTCCTCAGGTGCCCTTCGTCAAGGATATATGAAAAATGAGCTCGGGAAGTGATAGATTCGAAAGCTGAGGGTGTGTCTGACGTACGAGACGGAAACGATAATTTGAGCTGAAGCATGCCAAAGTACCTTTGGTCTTCGCTTCCAAGATTTTGGCTGATCACCCATCAGTGGGCTACTTTAGTTTTCGACACGATTACGAGTACACGACGTATGAGTCATTCAAACGCAGATCTTCTTGTCATTTATCGCACGCAGTATTGAGATATAAAAACATGGCGGAATGCATGAGGAATCCGTTCGATTTTACTGGACTTGCTTCGCACCGTAGAACGAAGCTGGAGAATTTTTAATGGTATTCCGCGCCATTTATGATTTTGACGCCTCGGCAGACGATCCCACATTGATCGAAGTGGAGTACAGTATTGCGGTAAATTTTTTTGTCGGTTTCGATGGGGTAACGGCGACCATTCTTGATATACAGTATATGCCTACCGAGATCGTGACCGGAATCTTGTAGGGGGTGACATGTGCCTCCGGGAACGGCGATACCAACTCTTTTTTTTTTCATCTTCGTTCCCCTTTATGTGGGTTGAGTGATGGCAAATTTCCCGCTGTTCTAACTTCCAAGCTAATTTCCGTGTGAGATTTTTATAGAACCGTTATACCTGATACTGTATGTATTTTAAATTGAGACCTGCTCAATTTTGTGACCGAAGTTTTCGGTACAGTATTACCATTCTTTATTACTGAATGATTTCCTAACATTTTCGAAGTCCATCATTTCAACAGTTCATTCCCATCGGATCAAGAAATTTCCAACCTTCTTTGCGTCAACGAATATTCTCAGTGAATGCATTGGTAGCACCGTCGTAAATTTTGTAGGCATTGAACAATCCCGGCTTCCCGATCATAAGCAGGCAGCGATGGCAATCAGCGGTATTTCAATTCATGATCAAATGTTGAGGAATTGAGTAAATGTCAGGATGATAAATGGTTTCTGCGAGCTCATCAAATGTTATGATTCCAAGCGAATGACTGGAGGATCGAAGAAGTACCCAGAACGAATTTTAGACGAGTCCATGTGAATTCAGCCTCGCATGGTTCCCGGGTGAGGCGTCGATGCCATTAATATCTCGAGTCTCCTCAAGCATGTTTTTATGCCGTCGCCGGAGTTTTCCCTGTCGAAATTCAAGCCCCAAGCGTCCCTCTTGGAATCTTATTTTCCTGCGTAGAATTTGTCTCCGAAGATTGCCTGTTCTTTTCTGGGATGTTCGCGTCTGTGTGTCCTGCATTTTCTGGGTTCTGCTGAAAATAAAACGCCCGTTCCCTCCGAATCCCCGATCGACAGTTGTTCAATTCAGATATTGTTGATGAACGCAAAATTTCAGACAAGAGTTGGTTTAGCTTATGTGGATGCAACGCGTCGTGTCTGTTCCACCCCTGAAAAGCAATTAATCAAACATTCCCATAATACTGTAAATGTATTAATGACAGGAAAACATTATTCAGATTATATCAGTGTTCAGCAAGTTTACGCATTCAGTTCTACTGTGGTTTCCGGATCGACAGCGAAGCTCCAAATATTAAGTTTCGTAAACAGTTCAAATAAATTTATAAATTTGCTCCTTGAGAGGAA
>CAJPEX010005321.1:0-16863 GCA_905338405.1 Notodromas monacha | reverse complement strand
CACCCTTGTCAAGAAGAGGAAGCGGGCGGAAGAACGGGAAACCAGGAAGAGACAGGTTGCAGGAAAGAAAGCGACGAGGGCGAGTAACGATCCCAGCGAGAAACCGGAAGTACGGGATCAGAGCGTTCGAGGGTCGCCAGATGTTAAATTATCATCTCCCTGGCCTGGATCGCCCGCAACCAAATACAGTACCCCGATTCAAATTTTCTCCGATCCCTCAACTAAATCGTTTTGAACCCTCATAATGAATCCTTTACAGAACAATATAAAAAAATTCAAGAAAAATCATTCACGCAAACTGCCCAAATTTTCCGAGAAACTTCGTACTGTTTCGACGTCAGTACAAATCAGGCTTTCCAACATAATCCTCAGAAATCAAGTAATTGCCATAAGTTACTTGAAAAACTTGAGCGAACTCTAAAATGGAAGAAACATCGACATCAGAACAAAAATTGACCTTATCTTTTAGAATCATCTCAATTAAATCACACTCAAAAAACAATCACAGTATTCTTCCAAAACAATCCTACTTCAGCTCAAAAATAAAATAAACTCTAAATGTTCTATTAAACTTCAGCTTATATCGTCAAGCCATTCGCCTCGAGCTGATTAATTAGTGAATAATGTAAAATTGAACATCAATTACATCGGAACTATCTTCCTAGAAACGTAGCATAATTTAAGGCAAATTGCAGGAATTACTTACATTGTACATAATGAGAAAGACAGCGAACTGCATGGAATCTTTTTTCCGCGACAAAGTTCTAAAAAGCTCGAAAATTTTTAGTTTAGGGTCGATTTAGCGTAGTTCATGCCGTGAAATATGTTCCGGGCCACTAGAACTTAGCCGCGTGTAAAACTGCTGTGGGTTCTCAATTCTTACATAGGAATGTAAGAAAACAAAAAGTGAAATTCCTTTTCAAGAACCCCATTCCAGGATCCTGAGAAAAAACCCCCTCAGCGGTACTCCACGCGGAAATGGGACATGAATGTGCGGCACAAGGACCGGAAGATAAATCATACGCACACCGAAGAGCACGAGAGCTATGGAAAAATATCAAGCCTAGGGAGGACGTATACAGGAAGTGCCGCAGTATAGGATCAAGAGAACACCCACGTTAGAATAATAAATAAAATAAAAAGGAAAAATTCCAACGGCAACGAAACAACCATCACAGGGCGAACTCGAGACTTCCAACACATGCACCCGGAAGCGCATCAACCAACGTGGAAGCGAAACACGGAATCCGACTCTTACACTTCCCTCCAGAGGCAGGCAGCAGAGAGCCGAAGAATTCACTTCCGTGCCTACCAGGAACAAAACGCAGCAGCAATAACCTTCCTGGCGACCAGGCCAGCGGAAAACAACGAGGGTAGTAAAAAAAAGAAAAAAGAAGGAACTTCTCGTCTACTTCCTGGACCCAAGCGCACACACTCGGAAATCAGGAAGCTCGGGATCTTAATCTTCATCCACAATATACTCTTCCAGAGCGTTTTACAGCCAACGTTCGTCGGAAAAGGAACTTGAGCGCGATATGTTATAGAGCAGCTGGTTACTTCCTTTTTTAGATCTAGCAAAGGAGGAGTCAATAAAGAAGGAAAAAAGACAAAGTTCTAACGAAAAGGTGAGCGCCCCATGACAATTACAACCCGGCGAATGGTGCTTTTCACGATGCCCGGACACATTCTCAAGAGCCCTTTGCATCTCCGTTACACAGAAAAGCAAGAAATCATTCGGTAGTCCCAAAATTGTTTATTGAACCACCAAGAAACAATATGGAATTCCCCACTATATGCCTTGTAATACAACAGGCACACCTCAAGTTTCAATCGAATTTTCCATTTTAATGTGTAATTTTAACTCGCTCTCTGATTCATACTTGAATTCTGCTTCGAAGGAGTTCAAATTAAGATGGAATGCCTAAAGCATTTTCGAGAAATCTGTGATTCACCGTTCTTGTTCCTCTGTCAATATGTCCGATCAAAAAAGTTGAACTCCATGTATCACTCTGGATGCTGCTGTTCACTCGAGTCGCATTCAGAAAAGTTAATTTGAGAATCAGATGTTTTAACCTGATCAGCATTAGACGCTTTTTTCAGCGTTTAAATTCAAGCTTTATTACGACATGTGGTAGTCTGTCTTTTAATGGTCGGCAGCTACGCACTCACAGCTATGAGTACATGCTACTCGTTAGCCTGCAAAAGGGTGTCTGTACTACAAGGTCCCTAGGGTAGAATCACCGCACGGGATGCCTCTTAAGAAAGTTAACTTGAATGCACGTTTCATACACAGCGACACAGTAGATTAGTAGTCCTTTTCGCCGCAGAACACGGTGCTATTTATATTCGAGTCGACACGGGACACGTTGTCAAGCATAGATCGTTTCTAGAGACAACGACGAATCGGCTTGTGACCCGACGAAGCCTGGTGGCGAACTGATGGGGAGGTGGTCGAGCCGCGCGTTTCGCGCGGGAGCAACTTGGAAGTTTACCAAACGTCCGCCAGGGGGGGAAAGAGAGAGAGAGCTCGCGCGCGCGCGCGCGAGCAGACAGACAGAAATGCAGAAAGCGAGAGCGTTCGGATCAACGAACGAACCAACAACTCATCCTTGACCGCAAGAAGGAGACACAGCGTCATCATCATCTAACCCTGCAGGGAGATGAGGGCCTTCCCAAAAATTTGACCAACTAGGGAGGGGAATAGTAATTCTTTCAGTCATCGCACATATTCTTACCATTCTATCCATTCTTACTGACGTCTATTCATTCTTACCGTTTTTACTCGAATGTAAGAATTCATTTCTTTTACAATTTTAGAAACTCGAAAACTACGGGGGAAGGGGGCTGCTTAAATTCGCATATTTATTCAGTTTGCCTAAATATGCGTCGATATCGGGAAATTTGCCTGTTCGCGGCCCACAAAACGATTGAGNGTTAAATTCGCGTAAATACACTATTCCCACGATGTCCGAAATAACCGAGGTTTTATGCACAAAGTGTGATTCATACCACTAACATAATTCCCTCCAGCTAATTGATCATAGCATACAGTACGCTTTTTCTCGCGGAATCAAACGAGGAACTACACCGTAATTCATATTTGAAAAAAAAGAACCACTCGAAATCACAATTAAAAAACATTAGACCACCAGCAATTCATATTTCATTGGGTCTTTTGTTAACTAATAAATACAAATCTGCTATGACATTCTAGATCATCATAGGCCCAAATATACAGTAAATCAATCAACATTCAGACCAGCACGAATTTTTAAGCTTGGAAAAATGGCACGCATTTTCACTGAAAAAAGGTTCGTTACAGCAGACGCGATTGTTTCTTTCCTGTCTTTTTTTAGAGAGAGAGACAGAGAAACGCGATTTTTTTTTACAGATTGCATGAGCCAACGCAGAATTTGACTATCTGTCCTTCTACCCCACCAATCTCCTCAAGAGACAGCCAAGATACCTCGTTTCTCTATAAGCGTTTAAAAAAAATACAAAACTTTGAATTTGATTGATCTGAAACCACAAGGAGGAGGAAACGGCGTACGATATCGATTGGTTTGAGTGAAAACGAAAAAGGAAACAAAAAAGAAGATAAAGAAGATTTAAAAAAAAAACACACACACACAGGAGCATCACGCTCACTTTCGGTCGATGTGCTCTAAGAAGCGCCCGACTTCCCTTCTTTCTCCTCATGGCTAATTCGATCTGCCTGCTCATCTCTCGCCAGACTGGTTTGTCCTCCTCTACCAGCTTTCGGAACCGTTTCCTCACGCACCTAAAAAACCCTGCTGTTTTTCCGCACAGAGGACATTCATTCACGCCGGCTGAAATAACGATTTTTATTTTTACGACATTCGGCACGAATGGAAAGAAAACTTGAAAGTATCAAGCATGGCCCAGAATAATACTAGGTTGTGCCAAGCCTTAGCCTATACAGTAAAATATCGTTACAACCAATGCCATTAGAATTGACGTGATGGATTGCAACAATTTTTAGATCAATATACAGCTGTTTCTCTGGAGAATTTCAATCTTAGTTAGGTACAAAGGCTTAGTTGGGGTGTGCTTCTCCGCAAATAAAATGTTCGTTGAAAAATTCAGTTTTGAATTTGCATACAAATATAATGTAGTGTAATGAAACAAGTTGTAATTAAACAAGCATCTGGTCCTTCTGAATGTACCCACAAAAATGTTGTCGATGACGACTTGAAACTCATTGAATAATTCTCAGAAGCTTGATTAAAGGCTTTGGTACATTTTCCAGTTTGGATGTCAAGCAGCAAGTTTATAACTGACTCAAATGACGTTGCTAAAAATTTAGTACAAGTGGTCAAAATTATACGCATATCGTTTATTGAACATTTTCTAGTTCAGGCTGACAAAATAATTCCTTTTGGCAGGACAAGATAACCGAAAGAGAAATGATGGTTCATCCGCTCAGTTCTTCGCGCTCGCGAGGAATACGGTTTTAAGCATGCACATATTTAAACTCATGAAGATTTTTAGATTTATCAAAAGACTGACTACTTCGGCAAAATCGAAGTTGTCCAATCCGAAGAATACAAGGTGGAAAATCGATTAAGAAAGTCCGGTGAGCGACAATAGGAGCCATCGAACTTTTCACACTCCGATTCTCGCCAGGTTTCGGCTTCGTCGCCGTTCTTATAATGTAGTGTAATGAAACAAGTTGTAATTAAACAAGCATCTGGTCCTTCTGAATGTACCCACAAAAATGTTGTCGATGACGACTTGAAACTCATTGAATAATTCTCAGAAGCTTGATTAAAGGCGTTGGTACATTTTCCAGTTTGGATGTCAAGCAGCAAGTTTATAACTGACTCAAATGACGTGGCTAAAAAATTTGGTACAAGTGGTCAAAATTATACGCATATCGTTTATTAAACATTTTCTAGTTCAGGCTGACAAAATAATTCCTTTCGGCAGGACAAGATAACCGAAGGAGAAATGATGGTTCATCCGCTCAGTTCTTCGCGCTCGCGAGGAATACGGTTTTAAGCATGCACGTATTTAAACTCATGAAGATTTTTAGATTTATCAAAAGACTGACTACTTCGGCAGAATCGAAGTTGTCCAATCCGAAGAATACAAGGTGGAAAATCGATTAAGAAAGTCCGGTGAGCGACAATAGGAGCCATCGAACTTTTCACACTCCGATTCTCGCCAGGTTTCGGCTTCGTCGCCGTTCGTTCATCTTCTCCCCCACTCGCTCTTGTTCCACCAGCTTCATTTCCACCAAGCAGTTAAAAAATAAAAATAAAAGAGGAAGAAAAAAAAGCTTCCAAAATCCTACTTTTTCTTTGCTCACAAATCGTCCGAGATCGACGACAGGATCTCGGTGTCACGCCGTTGTGGACATCCGAAAAATAAAAAGTGAAAATCCCGGGCTCAGAACGGCATCGCACATCGCACCACACCTCATAATCACGCCATCGAAAATCCGTTTGAAGGAAAAGCACAACAAACAACAAAAGAATGCCGACGGTCGCATAAAATGCACAAGAAAAGGTACACATCCAGTATGTGGCTGATCCAAGGCAAATGTTGGGAAAACTAACCAGAAGTCCTGTTTTCTGCGAAAGCTCATAAAACTTCTGGTCTTCCAGTTACCAAAGAATCAAGTTAAATTAAGCTGGAATGAAGTTCAGTTTATGTTCAGATTCAGGCTCAAGACAATTTCCGACTCATGGAAAATGGAAAAAAAAGAGAGCTCAATGGTGAAGCCACCGGAATTATTCCACTTCTCTTTCAATCGGTTCAGGAAAGTCTTATGATAAGATGCTACTTGCAAATTTTCAGGAAACTCTTGAACAATGTAAAGGAACGTACCTGCTTTCAAGTAATTCGAAGGCAAAACTAAATACGAAACACTTCAACACTGACAAGAAAACCACTGGAAAATCTCTTTCCAGAACGGTAATTCTTGATTGTACGCGTTGATCATGAAGAAACAAGTCGAAGTATGAAATTGGTATATTGTTGAAAACATTTCAATGGCATTATCTGCAGTTTTCCGAAAGGTTCCTCAAAAATGGCAAGAAATAAAGTGACTTGAAAACCAAACCTCATTTTTCGTCCGCCTTTTAAATAAAAGAAAAACTTCACACAGCAAAATATAAGAAAAATGCTCTTCCAAAAAATAGGCAGCATTAAAAAATATTTACATTTCTAATTGTGCATTTGATAAAATAAAGAAACATCAGCCTCGACTTCGGGGAGCAACTATAGGCCTCATTCCATAAATATCGTCTCCAAGGTCGATGATAGTTTCATCGTCAGCCGTATACTAGAAAGACGCCAAAATAAATCGTTCGCAAAAATCGCTTTGTCCATAAAAATGCATCTTTGAAATGGAAGGAAAAAGCCGAAAGGAAACACACGGCTGCGTTCACAAGCCATAATGAGACTATTCCTTCGAATAACTTTCTTCCGTTACACTCGGGCAAAAAGCATAAGCATTTCACGAAAGTTCCGCCATCCGCAAAATTGTCATCCGAGTACTTTATCGCTTCCACCGTCTTTTCACAGAAACGCAATACGTTTATCCCAGCTTACAGCAATTAGAAACAAATCTCATAAATCAATCCGTTTTTTTTTCAATTGAGAAATCATTGTTCAATTATTTGTTCATCATTATTGAAAAGACATTTATAACCTATAAAAAAGCACATTTACTGCGATTTAAAGTTGAATAATATCAACGAAAATCGTACAGCTCAGAAAATGAGAATAGTACATTTTTCTGAAAGACTTCAAATTGACAGATTTGAAATTCAAGAAAAAGGTGCATAGGAATACGTCATCGAGATATTTAACAACCAACCAAAAAAATCAAGTCGTATATTTCGACTCATTCTCAAAAAAAAAATGAAATGGAAATAAAATGAACATCCGAAACCTCGAAGAAATAGACTTTAGAGGGTAAAATTCCTCCAACATGAGAAAAATGATCATTAATTTATTTTCAACGCTTTGATTTTTAGTCAATTCAATTCTCGGAAGTTTTTATTCCCACTTTTGTACAAGCGGACTTTTCTCAGGGAACCCTCGGGATGAATTTGCATCAGGAAACGGGACGAAAGAAAAAAGCGCAAATAAATCACACTGACACATCTATGGGGGGAAGGGGGAGGGGGGATAATGTCTTCACGCAAAACCCGACGTCGACACGGTTTGACGAAATGCTGGTCACGAATTGCACCACAAATCATCAACAGAGAAAGTTTGTTGAACTTGGCTGGTCCCGGAAGACGCTTTTGGTTTTTTTGTGTGTGTACTTGTTTCCCTTGATGACCAATGAAACACTTTTGGAATAATTTGCTATACTGGTTTGTCTCGGGAACTAAACAAATTTGGCATAGAAAAACATTTTGAAGCTTTTGCAAATTTCGAATCGGACTTTCAAAATACTGTACTGTACACGCAGAGAATTCATCGGACGACAGGCATTTAGGACAAATATGCAATTATCGTACACACTTTTGTTCAAGCCTCGTCATTGTGAGGAAAATTAAGATTTGAGGAATATATTATCCTGTTAATCTTTGCGAATCAATCAATCATTACTCTGCAATTTTTTTTCTTTTCGAGAAGAAATGATGGAAGTATCCCGGGAAGTGATTATCAATTTTAGGGAAAAAGTAGCTCGTTATTTGCGATCAAAACAATACATTAAAAATTATTAGTAACACGATCTAATGAAGCTACAATTTTCTGGAACAAAACGCGCAATGCTTATTTTATTCATTTTTTATTTTTTGCTCCGAGAAACTGGATTACGAGTCACCCGTTTCAATTCTATTAAATTTAGCAAATCGTCTATGACTTCGTTGAGCAATCATTCCGTACATTTTCTAAAAAAATTATTCTTCGAATATTGAACTCGACTCCTGGAAATGTTGAGAAGATACAATTCAACTTTCTTCTCTCGCTGAACCAATTCGGACAAAAAATTCGATGATAAACATTCTTCGGGTAAATTTTAGTCTAACTACCCGCCGATGAATGGCATAAATTATTAAATCTGAACTCGATTCTTGAGAAGTTTGATAAACTGAAACTTTAAAAAAGGAAAAAATTCGGAAGAACATCTGAAGTCTTTCCTCCATTTCTCTCAGTCATTTCACAAAGATGAGCAATTCAAAGTGAGCTAAAAAAATTATGTTCAAGAAATGCAAGTTGTTCTAGTATCATGCCCCGTTTTCATCTAACTTGATCCAAATTTCGATTCAAAATGCTTGCAATTTCGCGTCATTCTTGACTCTAGAGCATTTCCGCAAGAATTCATGATCATAAAAATGACGGCCGGAAACCGGATACGATGGAGAAATTTTTTTCCATCCGACAAGCCGTCCATCGCAAAATACGATCTTCAGGTTTTTTTTTTCTTTTCTGGGTTTTCCTCTCGCCTTCTCTGCTTTTTCTTTTCGTTCCTTCTTTCTTCCTTTGTTTTTGTTTTATTATTTTTATCCGCGACGACGACTTCGGTCGAGTTACCGAATGTCCGAATTCACGGCTGACGGATTTCACTTTCCCATTCCGGTCCCACTTGTGGCTCGTGCGTTCAACCCGACTCACGCCAGCGTGATTTCATTGCTTTTTGTTTCCAACGACGATCAGCAAATCCGAAAGAAGGATCCACGAGAAAAAAAAAACAACGTTACATTCAGGAAAAAATAAAAGTTAGCTTTCGGTGAGCATGGTTTTCTCAAGATTTTCTATTGCCTTTCGGAGCACCGAACAATAATTTCGCTCCATTTTCGTCGGAGTTGCAATCATATTGACGGCACACTACAAACATTTTTGATTGTAAGTCAATCAACGAAAAATTGCGCCAAAATATAGTAATTCTGCACAAGAGTGGCTAGACACTCAGTTTTCTGGAGCCAATGTACAGTATTTGAAAAATCACGACTCGGAATAGAATTGCCCCGGACTTTTCGACTTTTTAGATATATATTTTACACATTTCAAGTGCATTTTTTCAACGGCGAAAATTCGAGCATGCCGAAAAACCATTCACGTTATCAAATACAGTATATGTATGAGGAGAAAACCACCGTAAATTTTTAGAAAATTCAATTTGAAAAACTATGCTTTCACACTGAAAAGATTGATTTTTTTTATCCGTTATACATGTTAGGAAACAGCCAAAATAATTTCGGGAGGATTCAGTTATTGCCCCTTTCATTGTTGAACGTCTGTAAAATCAACACTATTTTTTTTTTTTTTTTGCGGTTCAAAGAATTTTAGTGGAAATAGGGTTCTCGTAATTGTACAAGCTTCGTCGAGGGTTTTCGCTTTGACATTTTCCGCCCAATTTCAAAAACGTTTCTGCATGAAACGAATTTGAGTTTGACAAAACAGAAATCGTTGCACTGTACAATATTTCTTTGCGGTTAAATGTGCGGCAATTATAGAGTGCCAACAGCATGTACAACAAAATTGCTTGATGGCCATTTTTGAGCAGTTGTCACGCAGTTGAGCAAGTGAAAGCAGATATCCGATCTGCTAACCCCGGCTTCCGTATAATCATAGCGAGAGAAATTTGTAGAATAATTTCAGTAAAAAAATTTTAAAAATAGCTTATTGAGGAAACAACGTTTTCGCTCCCGATTTTCGCGCATTAATAGTTCACAGAGAATGAAGCCAGAACCGGTTGAATTCTTACATACAGCATCAAAGCCCGGAAGCTTTCAAAGGAACGTTCCTTGGATCAAACTGAAGAAGTAACTTTATAATTTCCAAGCAGCCGAAAGTGGAGAAAGTGTTTTCTTCCCGGGAAATACAAGTTGAACTTTTCGGGTTAAAATTTAAAAACGAGCATGAAGAAAATCTCTCGGCTGCGACGGAAACTTCCATAGTAAAGCTTACATGTCATCGTAACTTAGTTTTTCAAAGAAATGAGTTCAAAAGTTTCTAGAGACATGGAGAAAGGTTTATTTTTACTTTTCCCGTGAGAAAATCATAACGACAGTAAGCGTTCTGCAGTAAGAAAAATTTCATTAAGGAATACTCAATTTCAGATCACATTACCTTTCCTCATTTTCAACAAAAGCTCCACAACTTCCCTCAGAACTACAGTACAGTACAAGTCTTTTTTAAAGTACTCCTGCAAAAAAGATTAAATTTTGGGAGAAATTTTTGAAATCGGATCTTTTCAACCAAGACTTCCGGCTTCGGGATTAGAGACGAAATTTCACCGAAAGAAAATATTATTTGAAATACTAACTTGAATTAAAAGACAAAAGAGTCTTTTGACTGAGGATATTTCCACTGATCGCGAAATGCTGAATGCAGCATTTTATTTACTGCATTCAAATTTACTGCGCTTTTGAAACATGTCGAACTGGCCGAATTTCAAAATATTTTCAAACTCACTAGCTGGGTTTTCGGTGAGTTTTGGTAAGATTTCCCCACACAGGGCCTTAAGATTTTCAACATATTTTGCACTAGAGTTTTTTTTCGGATCAGTAAACATAACTTTTCGTCTCTCTCACAAAATTCTCGTCGAAAATTAGCCTTCAAATTCGTCAACAAGAAGTAAATCTCCGCAATGAACGCAGATTTCTCCTCCGGCAGAATTTGCCATCATCGAACTGCTGGCAGATGCTCCCGACACATTGGACACCAGGAGGGCAATGCTCTGGATTTTTTTTTTCGCACAGCTGCTGTTTGCAACACGGGAATTGGACAATAATGGGGGAAAATGGAGGGAAAAAATATAGGCGAAACCGACCAACATGCGCTTGGAGACTTTAGTGAAACGGGCACAGAGGGACCAACAGTTGCTGTCAGCAAAACAGAGCCGTCGACACATGCAAGCCGATGAGTGACGACGCGTCGGTTGTGTTCCCTCGAGCGAACTCGAAAAATCATTACCGCAGTACGTCGCTAATTATTGCGGGGTGACAGAAACCAGCATTTATGATTTTCGACTCTCGAACACACACACACACACAAACCAGCGAATTCCCTAATCCTCGAAATAACGGTTTTTTTCCGCGCAGTTTCTCGCCGAAGTCATTGCATGTCTTACTATATGTTTCAGTTCCTCGTTTGCTGAGCGAAAGTTCATACATTTTGAACAGAGTTTTCCTGCAGCCACGAGATAATTCTTGAGTTCAGAAATTTGCTCTATTTATTTTGTCCAAACGTATACCGGTTATGTGAGACAAATAGGATAACTTCTCTAGATGCAGTAGCACCTTGCCATTTTAAGCGAACAGTTTGAAAAAGGTCAGTTGAAAAAATCATTCTCTTTTCGAATGATACCATACTTGGCGGTTTTTACACGAATTTTCAATCTTCGGTTGAAAATATATTTCTGTCTTTCTACTACGTTTTTTTTTTTCAGAATGTCGAAAAGGAAGGAAGATGTCGAAGACCGGAAGGGTTTAGCTTTGCTTTTGGAGTTCAACGCAGAATTGGTGGAACTATAATTACTGTACAGGACAGTATTAGTGTTCATGAAAATGTTCAGACAAATATCAGAAAATGCGGTACAGTAATGCTAAGTTTTACTCGTTTGTAGACAAATTTTTTTTATACAAAAAACCGAGGTTTAAGAATTTTTAAAATTCATTGATTAGATTTTCAATGCATTGGTCACAGAAAGAAAAATTTCGGATTAATCTTGCACGATGGATTTTTGCCCGTTAAAAAATAGAAATTCTGTAACGTCTCTTTCGAAATTTCAGAATCCTTGCGTACTTTTTGGGCAGAAAAGTTTGAAAACCAATTGGGGTTTTCGAGAAGAAGAAGTTCCCAAATATCCTTCCGTGCACAACTGTTTCTGGAGGTTTTGATTAGCCTCCTGAGGAAAAGCCGGTTGATTTTATTTTCCGTTTTTCTCCTTTTCCGCACTTTTTCTTTCCAAGAAGCTTAACGGGAGCTGAGTCATCTCACACATTTCCTTCTTCCTCTCGACGAATTGGGCCGAAAAAAGCCCAATAAATCCACAACCGTCACCCACTTTAAAGGTCATTTCTCCTTTAGCAACCGAGAAGAAGAGAAGGAGGAAAAAAAAACTTCCGCGCCAAAAAAGGCCGACGTCACGGCGGCGATCTTCTCCGCCGCCGCGGTGAAATGATCTCGAGAAGCGCCGTCACACGTCGTCACCGCACGGGTCTGGTGGCGGCGGTGGCGGCGGCTGCAGCGAAGGAAATTCGAAAGCTTCCCCTAAGAACATTTCGCTCGCTTCTTCCTTTTTCCGCCTCGAATTTTCTGAGACTTCTCCCGTTTCCAACTACAACTTGAGACTCGCTTTTCAGTTTCGCAGTCCACACAACACAATTACTCTCAAACTCATCGCATTTTCAAGAGTTTCTAGCGCAGAAATACTTGAATAAAATGCAATTGAATTACGAATGCTGGGTACTCATGGAGCATCGGTTTACCACATAAGATTCTGAGTGAATATGTGGAGTAGCATGAGAAAAAAAAAAACTGACTACTACATGCAGCGGATGTGAGAATGTCGAATGGTATTCGTTGTTCTAAAATTTACGTTTTCACAAACTTCACCAGACTTTTGGGTCATTCAGACGAACTTTCATTGCACTATATTTCCCATCTGAATTATCATTGCACTGGAAAAGTATATAAGCCCTATCCGAAATACTTTCAAGCATGAATCATGATTTTAAAAGATTATATCATTGAAAAAAATTAAGGATATATTTCATAGAATTTCACATCATCATTGCTCAAAATTCGGTCGGAGGCGATCATACAATTTGATCACAAATATAATCAAAGCGGTATTTCGAATATAAGATGCATCCTGATTTATTAGCCAGTTTTTCGTACGGCGAAATGCGTGTCCTACATTCTAATAAATACAATATAATGCAAGATTTTGTGCAATTTACCATTCCGAGAAAAATCTAAGCGATCAACAGCACAAAAAAAGAAATTCGCAAGCATCCCACGGCACATCAGTTAAACACGCAGTTAACTGCATTTTTGTCACCAACCATTTGAGCTTTTTCAGCCCTAGATTCCGAAAGTGTCATCATTCAAGCGTTATGGGCATTTCTCGCAAGAAAAAAAAAAAAGAATAAACGAAGCCTAATTCGAAGAACCGTATTTCTTTTATCCGCAAACCGTGTCCCTATACTCAAAGATACACAGACTCGAATCGAAAGTTCCAACCACTGACACGGTTGGAGAAATGAATGTGCGAATCCGCGCACAACAAAACCCCAATGGATGAGGAAAAAATACCGGAGTCCCCTTTCAAACAGAGTAAGGAGAAAAAAAACAAAGAATCTCAGCGACAGACTGAAAACAAAAGCCACTTCTTCCGAAAGGAACGCGAAGCGAGGAAGAATTATGAGGAAATGAGCCCAGGTACGAGCGGAAACATCAGCTTCCTGAGCACACTGTTCTTCTTTCGAGCCAAAAACGAGCGGCACATTCGATGTACAGTACAGTATAGTACCGTAAAGTACTGTATTATGCATGCAACTCACGTCTCTTTTAAATATTGTATAGTACTGTACCGTACTGCTTCCGACTTGTCCTGTCGAAAATTTCGATCAAACAAGATCCTACGCGTTTCTCTGAAGCTCCTTCAGTCAGGAATTGATCAAAATTCCTGACATGATAAACTTTTTTTGTTGATGGAATATACATTGGAACTTGGCAACTTATTCGTCAAGAAAAACGTGACTGAGCAACACAATCCATATCCACCCGAATAACAGACAAGAGCAGTACTTTTTTTTTCTATATTTTGACTCACCGAACCCGGAGGCGGGTTTCTCGATCTAAATAAAATCGGGATAAAGTAGCAACCTCAAAATAATATATTTGAACGCCTTCGGGAAGAAACGGTCAATTTGATAGCGTGATTTTTCAATCACTTGTGGGGTCAGCGATGTTTTCGAGACTTTTTCGGCACTCCGGAATTGGGGTAGACCCACGAGCACTTGTGAATGATCCTACGATTACATTAATTTCATATTTCAATCGAAATGGCACGATAAAATCTTCGTTAGCGTTTGAGAATCGAACATTTTTTCGCAGCTTGAATAACTATAAGTAGCTTGAGACAATGAACAAAATCAGCATCATGAATGGTTTTGGCGAATCAGAGGAGACAGAAACACTCAACATGACAAGTTAATCTTTGCCTTCTCTCGAAATTATGTTTTTCGTGCACATTTTTGGGGAAGGGTGTTGGGCGAAAAGCTTCTTATTTTCTGGGATGCAATATTTTTCAGTCAATTCACAATTCCAAGGTATGCGCCTTGAACATTCCTGGTACGTATTCCGCATCCGCAAAAAAAATATCAATAAGCAAATTTTCAATCGAATTTCTGATATCCATTGAATTTTAGAGTGAATGTCATGAATCAGCAGTTTTTCAAATAATACCAAACATTCAATGCAACGGAAACTGTTCGCGTCGATTTCTTCATCTGACATTCGTGTTTCGAGGCAAATAAAAGCTCTGATCTTTGCAAATCTTTGCGCTCTTGAAAGGTTGCTCAGAAGTTTCGAAGCTCCCTCAGTTCGGGCGACGATTGAATAAAATTCTAAACAAATGAAATACCTTTGCTTCAAGTTGGATTTGATTCAGCCACAATGGATTCAGCGACTAAAAATCCCTAGATACCCGAATGACTCAAGATACAGTATTGGCAAAACGCTTCGGCACGCGATTCGACGCAGAGAGATGTTACATGAGAACGAAAATCAATCTACTGTCTTTTACTGAAAAAAAACCCCCCAGTTTGGGTGAACAAACCCTCCGCGGGTGGGTAAAAATTCAAGGTGAGGAAAGTGTTCCACGGGACTAACAGAAAAGCGTGCGATTAAAACCGCATTTAACGCGCAATTTCGCGTGCGAGGCGAACATTTCTCGACATTTCACTACCGTTTCGCACAAAAGCCGCTCTGCAGGAATGGGGAGGGCAAGGAACTTAAACGCCGAGTGAAGCCCGGCTGACACGAATTGCATGAAAGCTCATTTATTCACTTCTCTTCTTTNTCTCGACATTTCACTACCGTTTCGCACAAAAGCCGCTCTGCAGGAATGGGGAGGGCAAGGAACTTAAACGCCGAGTGAAGCCCGGCTGACACGAATTGCATGAAAGCTCATTTATTCACTTCTCTTCTTTGTCAAAATTTTTTTCGAAACTGAGCGAATTAAATGAACGAATTAACTTATGAAAACTGCAGGCGGTTTCCAATCAAGACCGACCAGAAAAATAACTTTACTCCTATTATTTCAGTGGCTCTCTCTCTCCGTCGTCCTGCTCGGTGAACCGATACAGGCTTCACATTTTGAAATGATTATTCAAAGCCGATATAACTCGAGAATTCAGCCGGAAGTGAGACTCAAGAAATTCATCGCACATGTGGTTCCAATTTAGCTCCAACTACTGAAAGAATGTGGGAGTAATTTTGTTCCGATGGACCCATAACAGCGAAAGGATATTCACGAAAGATGTCCCAAATAATTTTCCAATTTTGTTCTCTGACTCTTCTGATTTGCAAAAAATATTCACAAAAAATGATTCCAGATAATTTTTAGATTTTGTTCGCTGACGCTTCTGATCCATTTTCTCGTGTTGAACATTCGCAGCAATTGGTACTGATATTATGCACTCACCGATTTGAAAACGTCCAAAAAAATCGAGGGATGTGTTATCGATTCCAGAAAAGAGAAAAAGAAAAACGATTTAGCGATAAAATTTTACCAGAACCCACTCATTTGGGAAAATTACAACGCTCATGAAATATTCAACATGACCCGTAATAACAGATGCAAGTATCCGAATTGATCAATCGACATACAGAAACTGAATCCAGCAAGAGAATAGGATTCAAATGTGTAAATACAATTCGTCCAACACAAAATATTTTGCGTCTTCTCGAACCGAAGAAGTTTACTGACGAATCTAAGACGCGCTCAGAATTCATTAAAAGGTCGCCAAAAAATGTGATTTTTTGGAGCATCCCTCCGTTATAATTTTTTTTGGGAACCTTGCCATTCCATCAATGCAAGCACAATTTTTTGCAAACCATAAAAACAAAAATTCGCCAAATTACACAATTCGCCTAATTACTGAACACGGCAAACCAGCTTAATCAATGACAAGAATCATTCGCGAAGTGCACACAAACTTGCCGATTCCAACACAAAATGACATTAGAAAACCACGCAAAAAATGGGTCTGATCCCATCAGTCAGACAAGACAGTTCGTGGGAATTGAGATGAATACCCCGTTTCACAAAAAACTACGTAACACTGCGTGGGTTGGCAGAGGAAGTTTCTCATGATTTACGGCACAAGTACGGAGTTTCGCTTGCACAAACGAACGTGGGTTCACCATTTCAGCCCGTTCAGATTACTACACCGTTGACGTAACAAAAGAATACATTTTTGCGCTTGTGTCCAAGTCAATTGTTATTTTTATCCGCAAAAATTTCCTCGGACGCCGATTTGAGTGGCGTACACTTATCATACGATGTATTTTCAGAGGCGTTAGCGTGCCTTTGTACGAAAGATCATTTATCGGGATTCAAGTTACAAAGAAAGGTACTGTACGTAATACATTTTAGCAAAAAACGATACAATCCATAACAAAATAGTGAAAATGAACATGTATAAGCTGTTAGAGCTAAAACAGGTGTGAGTTGCATCTAAAAGAACCTTCCAAAATCTATATTTTTCAAGCTTCTTTTGAACATAGAGAAGCCTTAAAAATGTAGAACCAACAAAAAACTGTTAAGAAAGTACCAATTCATCATCGGATGGCAAAGTACTAACGACCGTTACTAATTTCATCGCAAGAACCAATCAAAATTCAAATAAAGTACTGTAC
>CAJPEX010005320.1:0-16868 GCA_905338405.1 Notodromas monacha | reverse complement strand
AACCAGACATGCATGATGCAATTCAGTCTGGAAAACAGAAATGGGGACGGGGAATGACCGTAAACCAGACACTGTAAAAGTACGCGTCATGACCTCCTCAGATTTGGATCTGAGTTGCCAGGCAGAAAGTATTGTTACGTTCTGGGACGTGCAACAGGAAAGATAGGAAGCGTCATTATAAACCTATCATAGGACACTCATATTAATATTTGATGACAATGCAAATCATGAATATGGGATTCAGTTTAATTCAAATTCAGTTAAAATGATTTATCTTCTTAGAATTATTATTGGGATTATTGGGTTCCAGATTATTGAGTCCAAACATTTATTGCCAACCATTTAAAAATGTTGGGATGCATTTCTTATATTAGCAGGGGTCATTTTTTGTTGCAAATTTCAAGGCCAAAGATGGAGGTGTGTCATACTGGAGAAGAGGGGGGGGGAGGTTGTTTAGAGTAAATTGGCATATATGGTATATAACCCCAGAGCAGAATAAATCATTAGAAAAAGTAACCATGGCCATCCCATCATCATCCCCCGACAGACATTCATATCCAGAAGATTTCAGGGCTTGAATCTCAGTGTGGCTGAACAAAAAACACCTTCAATACAAGAATATGTTGATCTTTCTACAAATGCTGAGATTGCAATTACACAAATTATAAGAAAAGGTTGGAAGAATGTTTTGAACCTAAAATCCAGGCACATGTTGGTCCCAGGTAAGGTGGGTCCATGGCATGGGTGCTTACTGCTTAGGCTTGGGGGCAGGATTTGGTCTGTCATCAGGGAATCCAGCAGGATAGGAGAAGAGAATGTGGAGGTAGTCCTGGATATTTAAAAGTACGATTATAAAAATATATATATATTTGATTGGTAGCCCTTAGGTTCTGAGAAAAATTTTTTGAATGAAAAATATCAATATATACCGCATGATTATAAGAAAAACTTTCAAGTTCTTGCCAGATAACTGTATAGGGGTCTGGAAATTTTCAGCTTAACTAAAATATCAATTGTTTATCCATTATCTGTTCTGAATCTTTTTAAATTTTTCAAAAATTGTATTTATAATTTCGTTTAAAAATGAAAAACAATTTTGCTGCCTTTTCAATAGCAAGATTTCATTTCAATTTCAAAATTTTCAATTTTTCTTGAAAACAAATCATCCAAGACAGGGTTTCTGCCTGTGATATTATTTAATTACCTATGACGTATTTGAAACCTGTACTTACATCTTTAATCCATTTATTTATTGTGCAACTGTAAGGAAGGGAACTGATGATGCCCGGTGAGGTGTGGAGCCCAAGCAACTGAGAAGAAAATCTCATGACCACCGGAGATGAGATCTGAGGGACCTATATAGGCAGACATTCCTTATCTTGCCAATTGAGGCAGAAGACGAAATGAATATTTTTTTCACTTTTGTAATACTTTAGGCGGTTCAGGGCAATGAGACAAATTCAAAATGTTTTGAAGAATGTTGTACGTTGAAATTATCTTTTTGAAGAAATAACTCGAAATGCATTAACTTTTGCTATTGAAAAGACAGGAAATTTTTTTTCAAAAGTTGCAAACAAAATAAATTGAAAAGAGGTTAAATTATATGAAAGATGTGGAAAAGCTAATGAGTAAAACAAAAATTCATGTTTTCATTTTAGATGCCTGGCAAATTTTTATTCCGGAGCGTGTGACATGGGTGGAGAACTCCCGCCTTAAACCTGGGACCAACACATGCCTGCATTTTACAGTTCAAATAAACACTGCCTGAAACATTTCTCCAAAATGTTTTTAAATCTGTGTGATTAAAATCTCAGCATTTGTAAAAAGTTCCATTTGTTCTTGCATGAAACATAGTTTTTTCAGCTTCACTGAAAATCAGTCTCTGAAATCTTCTGGATATATGAGTATAAATTTCTGCTTCGAAGATGATGGCCTGAGTTTTATCCATACCCGATTCGTTCGTGTCTGCGGTTATATGAGGAATGATGAATGGCTATACTTACAACTTGAGGGATGCCAATTTGGGGACATTTATGTTTCCGCCAGAGGGAAGGAAAAATAGAGAGCTGTATAGTCAGTTTGAAGGAGCCAGGAATACAGTATCAGTGTATTGTATGAGGAAATAATAGAATATACTGGGTGGTGGTTGACTACATTGTGTGCACTGCCAGAAGGAAGGATGTGCATCTGTAATCCGAATCTGGACCTTTTACCAGGGCTCAATTGCTCTCAGCCAGCTGGTCACAGCAACATCCAGTCCCTTCCCCATTTTCTCCCCCACCATAAAACCCAGCACCAGGGACTTATTTTCCCAACTGGAGTAACAGGGGTTGTATTAAAGTTTCTTTGCATTGCCTCACCCAAATGGAATAAACTTATAAACAGATATGAGCTGTTTGGCTATTGCAATGCAAGATTTGAAAATAAATATTCCAATCTCTTGAATTATTTTATACTGCATGTGACTTTCTATGATGCAATTTTTTTCATTTGGGTCCATAGAGATTCTAGACAGTTGGAAGATTTTCTTTGCAGAAAATAAATTGCAGTTGATTCTTTATCAAAATCGTAGCATGAATTTTAATTTATTGATATATAATATAAAAAAAAATTGATAAAAGTTTGATTACACATTAATTTTACTTACGCAGATGAAATGAGATGAAATGCCATTAATCTCCAGTCCTTCTTCAAACTCTGTCAAAAATTTAGCAATGCTTCCACTTCTGCAAACAGATATGAACCACATAAGAGGAAACACCTTGGACACATACTAATCTTAAGCATTCAACCTCTCGCTTTTTCAAGAAAGGATATTTCTCCGAGGTGTTCTTCCTGGCAGTATAAGTTCTAAATGAAGGTCATACCCAGAAACTTTAATACTACCCCTGGAATGTGTGGCTGTGCTTCCTTTTGAAGAAGCACAAGCTACCCCACATTCTCCCCATCCTCGTTGGTTTTCACCGGAAATTTAGGTTCAGTAAGAGCGTCTGCTGTCCCCCTCCTTTCTGTCCTTTGATTGTTGCCGTTATAGAGCACCTCCCCTTGTTTGCTGTGATATGGGGGTGAGCAGAGCTTGATATTTCAGTCATGACAGTACAGTATGTTCTCTGGATGTGAACAGTGCTTTTCCTGGAAGGAACAGAATTCCCCTTTGCTAACTTGAAGTACCTGCTCTTATTTTTAAATTTATAGCTATTTTGGAGGATACACCTTAATTGTAACCTCCTGAACTGTTGAATCTTTTTATTCCTCGGTAGGATGACATTGATGCTTGAGTAAAAATATTAAGTATACCTTATTTTTCATCCTTCATTTTAACTTGCATTCATGCTACAGAACAAATATTGGTAGAAGTCATGAGTGAAACTCCGGTTCGAAGTGCACATCCTCGAAGTGCTGTACATCCTCGAGAGGACACTACAAATATTTTGAAGCCTTGGTTGAGTGTTATTCCCTGGCAAGGTGATCGCCGAAGGAAAGCCTTGAAAGAGGCAACGGAGGTTGAATGGAAGAATAGAGAAGCATTACCTTACATGGAAGTGAAGGAGACAGACTCCTTTGCCCACCTTCGCCGCCCCGAGGGCAGTGACATAGTCTATGACCTGGAGAAGTGCAAAGTATGTTTTTGATATCTTTGTAAGGGTGAAGTTCATTTGCCACAACCTAAATTCTGTGAATTGATTTCCTCAAATTTGAGAAATAGTTTGAGACATAAATTTTTATTCAGCAGGAATGTTATTATTGACTCCAAAATTAATTTCCATGAGTGTAATTTGAGTTAGAGTGTATAAAGGGACTTATAAGTAAATGTGCTCATATTCACCTGATATGGACCTGAGCGCGGTCATCCACTTCTTAAAAATATTGATCGGAAAAGTCAATGAAAAAATAAAGGAATTGCTAATAAGAGCAGTGATGTATTAATATTTACTGCAAGGTGCGTGCTTTTGGTATTTGAATGTGTAGATTTGAAGTACAGTATTTCATTTGTGAGTTACACATCAAACATGAAAAATTATGGAAATCCATCAGCAACAGCAACTGAGATATTTCATCGGTCTTTGGCAGTGTATATTCAATATATGGACTGCATGGAGAAGTATTACATTCAGGGGCAGTCCAATTTCTGATGGATGTTGGATATTTCTAGAGTGGATACCATTTTGAAAAATAAATGATTCAGCGTTACTTTAGCCCATGCTATTGCTGTAAAGATGTGGTACTGTATGTTTTCAGATTTTCACAAAAAAATGTAATGTTTACTGCGTGATGATGAGTGAAATCTTTCAGATTTTAGAGAGAGATCTCCACCCATGTAACAAACTGTAGAAAATTTTTCAGGCCAGAAAAAAGACTGAAACTTTTGTGTTATTTTCTAGCATAAACTTTCCTACATATTTTTTTTTCAAATTTTTTTCAGTGTTTCTTTTGTTGGCAACAAATGAAGACCTAAGTCCATTTTGAATTTTTCCAAGAGCAATGCTGGCCCCTTTCCAAATATTTTTTATTTTCTCTTCAAAAATATCATCCAAAGCATTGTTTCTGTGCTGCTTTTGATAGGTTTATTATGACCTTGACATTATAGGAAACTTCTGTTAATTTTTTTCACCTACATCCTTAAGGTCTGAAGGCAGGATAAGGTGACACTATATAGTTCAAGTAGTTTTGGATTTGTTGGTTTTGGTTGCTGGAGTTTTCTCCCTGCTCCATCCCTGATTCCCAATGATACATTTTTTTTGTATTCCAGGAAAAAAACTGATTCAGTTCTAAATCTTGAATCATTGATAATTTAATTTTTTTTAATAACATTACTCTTGATACATTCTAAATTTTTTGCGTTCATTTCCCCAAGAAGGCTGAATTTATTGTGAAGAATAAAGAACAAATTTGTAATGCATCAAGGCTGTTGAAATTATAAAAATTTAATTGAGCAATGATTCGCCTGAAGCACTTTTTTCCTGGTATAAAAAACACACTTATCACTGGGAATCAGGGATGGACCCTGTGCAACAGTGAGAAATCTCCAGCAATAACACTCACAACATTTGACACTACTTATTGTTGAGTGCTTTCTCATCCTGCCGTCAGACCTTGGGAGAGAAGATGAAAAAAAATGAACACAGGTTTCCTAAAATGTCAAGGTCATAAGAAATATATCACCAGCAGAATACAGGTTTTGGATTATTCTTTGGAGGGAAAGTAAAATGATTGGAAATGAAATACAAATGCTCTTGGAAAAATGGAAAATCAACTTGAGTTTTCATTTGTTACAAACAAAATTATCATTAAAAACTTGAAAATTACACAAGATGTAGGAAAGTTCATGCTGAAAGCAATATACAATTTTATTATTTTGTTTGGCCTGAAAAAATTCTAAAATTTTGTGACATGGTTGGAGATCCCTTACCAAAATGATGAGGTTTTAACTCAGATTTCAAAAATCTCAAATATTTTATAAAATCTGAAAAAATCCCAGAACCTTGCAATAGCATTGGCTAAATCATATATTACATGGTACCTACTGTAAAAATACCTGTGAGTCAAGAGTGGGACAATAACCCTCCTATGTAATAATATGATTGAAGCTGCCCAAACATGGAGGAATCTCATATGTAGATAAACATGCCCCATGCATGGTAGAACAAATTATGTGAATTTTTCATCCACAGGTGTTCATTGCAAATTGTTCCATGCCTCAAATCAAGTCAACACAAAGTTGAGAGAGGAATTATAATGAATCTGCATTTTTAGGTGTTCAGTAAAAAAAAAAAATTCAGTAAAAATAATTTAAAACTTTAAAAATGGCTCCTCATCCTTTAGAATTCCTTACATTTAAATTCTCTTGAAGACAATTTTAATGTTTGAGGCTTTGAGTGCTTGCATGAAAGCATTCAGCTTTATTTGTTGAAGGGTTTCATTCACCATCACTGGATACTCTATATGTGGAACAATCATTACATGCTGCAAGGAAGAAATACGTATGGTGTGCAATTGGAAGATCAGAGAATAAATATAATGCAAGGATACACAATTTTGTCTGAAAAAATGTCAAAAAAGCCCCATAACATTTACAGGAATCATTGACAATTTGCTGCAAAGTAAATATACTGTACAGTGGTACCTTGCACTATGAACGTAATCCATTCCAGGGCTACGTTTGTAGTGTGAAACGTTCTTTATGCGAAACATGATTTCCCATAGACTTGTATGGGAAATTGTTTAATTTGTTCCAAGAAGCCAGAGAAAAAAAATTCAAGAAAAAAAAAACAGTTTGGACTGTTTTACTTTGGCCATTGTCACATGTGATGAAAGTCAAATGACTGTCCTCACAAGTGACAAATGCCAGGTGAATTTTTGTGGCATTAAAAAATTTGTCACCTGTGATGACAGTCATTTGACCATTGTATCATGAAAAAAGTCTGTGTTCTGAGACAATTGTCTCAGAACACAAAAATTTGTCAGGACACCAAAATTTCTGTGTTCTGAAGATCTGAACACAGAAATTGTCAAGAAAATTGGCACACAAAAAAATTTCTGTGTTCTGAGACATTTTTCTGAGAACACAAATTTTTTAAAGTGACAAATTTCATGAAAATGTCTGTTTTCTGAGACAATTGTCTCAGAAAATAGAAATTTTGGTGTTCTGAAAAATTGCTGTGTTCTAAGACAATTGTCTCAACACAGACATTTTTCAGAACACATAAATTTCTGTGAGCACAAATTTTCATGAAATTTTTTTGTGTGAAAAATTTCATGAAAATTTCTGTGTTCAGAACACATAGATTTCTGTGTTCTGAAAAGTTGCTGTGTTCTGAGACAATTGTCTCAACACAGCAATTTTTCAGAACACAGAAATTTCTGTGAACACACAAATGTTCATGAAATTTGTCACAAAAAAATTTCTGTGTTCTAAGAAATATCTCTGAGAACACCAAAATTTTTTGTGTGACAAAGTTCATGAAAATTTTTGTGATTTCAGAGAAATGTTCATGAAATTTGCACCAAAAAAAAATTTGTCACAAAAAATTTCTGTGTTCTCAGAAAAATTTCTCATAACACAGAAACTTTTGTGTGTGACAAATTTCATGAAAATTTCTATGTTCTAAAAAATTTGTCATGATATTTGTTAACAAATTTCATGGAAATTTCTGTTTTCTGAGACAATTGTCTCAGAAAATAGAAATTTTGGTGTTCTGAAAAATTGCTGTGTTCTAAGACAAATGTCTCAACACAGACATTTTTCAGAACACAGAAATTTCTATGAACACAGAAATGTTCATGAAATTTGTCACAAAAAAATTTCTGTGTTCTAAGAAATTTCTCTGAGAACACAGAAAATTTTTGTGTGACAAAGTTCATAAAAATTTCTGTGATTTCACAGAAATGTTCATGAAATTTGTCACACACAAAATTTCTGTGTTCTGAGAAATTTTTCTGAGAACACAGAAAATTTTTTTTTTGAAATTCATCACAAAAAGTTTCTGTGCTCTCAGAAACATTTCTCATAACACAGAAATTTTTGTGTGTGACAAATTTCATGAAAATTTCTATGTTCTAAAAAATTTGTCATGAAATTTGTTAACAAATTTCATGGAAATTTCTGTTTTCTGAGACAATTGTCTCAGACCCAATTATTATAAAGTTTTCCCCTGACATTTTTTTATATTAATAAATTTAGCTGATCTCTTTTGAAAAACATCATGTTAACAATTTTCTCTTTTTTCTGGAACAGAAAAGTGCTCTGGAATTTAGCCCAAATTTTATTTGAAATATGCTTTGCAATAACTTTATAATGGTTAGGAACTTTGGAGTCAACAACTTTCAAATCAGAGGGGATTCACAAGGAATTATTCTGGGAGTCTGTAGTTCAATTATAAAGGAGAACCAACTTCAACATGCTCAAATGAGCAATAGGTTCAATATGATATTATTCTATCCTGTAATAGAGAAAGCATATGTGATTGAAAGTCATGAATGAATGTGAATTTGTAGAGTACTGAAAATCAGTATTTTTCATTTTTGTTCTCATTTTTGCTTAGGTAATAACAATCCTCTTCCCATGCATAAGAAGAGGACCCCAAGTCCTACTCTAATCAAAACCAGGTAAAACAACATTTTGAGTTGAGAGGAACAGCCAACTTTCTGATACACAGAACAGCCCTCATCAATTTTGGGCCTAATGGGGGAGCTAAACCTCTCATACCCCACCCTAAGGCACCTCTGGCTCAGGGTCATGCCTAAAAGTGGCTCATTGTTCATGGTACAATTCATAGCATGCATATTTTTTCAGATTCCACTCAAGGATTGGAAATGGTCTTGGAACTGGGATTTCAGGGTCACAGAATACTGCGGTTTCACCTGGTCTGATGAAGAGGGAATTTTGTTCCGAAAAGAAGGGGAAGAGGAAGCCATCCCATGCCTTGTCGTGGTAACAATCATTGATGGAGGAGGAGCCCTTCAGGACTACCAGGAGAATTACATAACATTTGAGCAACTAAATGAAATGTGGAATACGAAACAAGCAAAAACCCAAAAGAATAAAACACCAGGTCCAAGACGAGAACACCTTAATCAAAAATTTGGAACCCGATGTGAGCATTAGAAAATAATTTCCAAATTATTAAATCCCCTGTGCATGTGTACTTAATTAATCTTTCAATTCAGGCGCTGTACCTATAAACTGGATAAGCACATGTGGTAAATATGTGCTTTACCCAAAGGAAAACAACTATTATCAACCAAAAACAGGAACAGAGCAGAAACTGAAGGGCAGAACAAAAATACACGATGAAAAATTCTATAATGAATTCAAAATTGCTAACCCAAGTCAAATGGATGAGTACAGAATTGGAAATATTTGGCTCTGTGGTAGTATAGGTAAGTCAAAAGAGAATACAATTTGCACAAATTCTAGCAGGTTCACAAATTTCATGCATTCTTATTGCACATTTTTACAGGCTTCCACCCCTCAAAGGTCCTAAGGAACTCAAAATGCCAGATGGTTGATGGATGCATGTCCCCTGCAGTCACAGCTCTCAGTGCTGATGACAAAAAAAGAAAAAGGAGGAACTTGAAGGTGCCCAAAAAGCTTCAAGACTCGGAGACTTCATCATTATCAGGGAGTGGTTATTCGTCGTCTGAAGATGATGCTCAAAGTGACAGTGATGAAACACCCAGACGTAAAGTACCAAGAAAACCAAAACTAACTGAACAGGGAAGTTATTCTTCTCACATGAAGGATGATGGTTAGTTGAATATTGTACTCATGACAGATTTGTGTTTCTCAGCATTATATGTCAAATTAAAGTTTGTCCTCTATTTTATAAAATTCTCATAAATGATCTCCAATGACAAACATATTTTTAATATTTTTAGTTTGACCTGGTATATATGCAAGGGTTGTCCCACTTCTGATTGACCTTTGTTATTTCTAGAGTAGGTACCAGTATAAAAAAAATTGTAGGAAAGTCTGTGCTAAAAACAACATAAATTTGAATATTTTGTCTGGCCAGAAAAGTTCAAACAGCTTGTGAATTGGGTGCAAAACTCCTACTGTAACTGCTGGAAAGTTTTAAGCTATCATCATGCAGTAAATCTAGATTTTGTTTGAAAATTTAAAAAACTTCAGAACCGTACAAGAGCATGGACTGCATCATAGATTTTTCTTTTTACAGTGGGTGGTATCTACTCTATAAATAACTAATGGGAATCAGAAATGGGACACTTTTTGGGTATAGGCCTTGCAATTCACACAAAAAAATGCCTAAAAGAGCTTCCTATATATGAGATGATCATAATTTATATTTCAGTTCTTCAACTCAAATTTAAAGGGCTTTTATTCTTATGGTGCATTTTCTCCTCTCAAAATCTAGCTGCTACATATAATTTTTATCTGGGATGCATGTGCAAGAAACCCTGGGTAAAATTTGTCCATGACTTACCTTTTGAGCTTGATGTGCTGAAATGAAGCACAAAAATGGTTTTTGTGAGATTTAATCACATTTTAAATGTTTTACTGAAGTCCTCTTCAGCTTTGCTTTACATGGATATTGAATGGATCCACAAAAATGCATTAAAGCAAAAAAATTTGCAACATTAAAATGTATTGTGGCAGCATAGTTGTACAGTATATATGTACTTCAGATAGTACAGTATAATCAACTAAATTTTTTTCAGGACATCCATCTGCGCCATTCAATGCACCTGAGGCAACTCAACTAACTTCATATTTTCAAGATGGACAAAGGAAATCTTTGTTTCAGTCATTGCAGATGCCAAGCAGAAATGGAGTTGCAGGGTTCTTTAACACCTCAGATGCTGAATGTAAGTGATGAAAATGCACATTCAGAATATTACTCTTAAAATAATTGGTATGTGACTCTTTTCAATTTCAGCCTATAGTAAACAGCAGGGTGAGAGCCAAATCTTTGTCACAAAAAAATTTCTGTGTTCTAAGAAATTTCTCTGAGAACACAGAAAATTTTTGTGTGACAAAGTTCATAAAAATTTCTGTGATTTCACAGAAATGTTCATGAAATTTGTCACACACAAAATTTTAACACCTCAGATGCTGAATGTAAGTGATGAAAATGCACATTCAGAATATTACTCTTAAAATAATTGGTATGTGACTCTTTTCAATTTCAGCCTATAGTAAACAGCAGGGTGAGAGCCAAATCTTCCAAGATGGACAGCAAAACATGCAGATGGCTGGTGTGCAACAGCAGGAGATTCAAACTTTCATGGAGTTAACCACCTGTTCATCATCTGCATTGGTGAAAAATCATGAGCATAGAGGACATCATCATCCCAACCAGCCATTACCAGCAATGCACTCTGGAAATAATTTTGTGCTGAGTGCTGGAGAAACACTCATGTCAGATGTAATTCAAGGTTTGAACTTGTGCGCTGGTGAGACTTTGATAATCTGCATCAATTTGATACATATAAAATATTTATTTCATTGAGAGAAGCTGTATGTATGCTCTGAAATTGAATGAGGAGGGTAAAAAATGTTATGCATGTTCTGATGAAACATTCAAAGAAGTAGATGAAGTGATTCTTTTTTTTAATTCATGGGCAACTTGACACTGGTACAGTTTCAGTGAAATCAAAATAAGAGGCTACACCCAAAATATAGCTTCTAAAATATATCTAGAGTGCAGCAAAAAAAAAAGACTTCTGAGATAGCAGACACTGCACATTGCATTGTAGCTACATGTTTTGTATATTTCCACTGATTCTGCATTTCATGTATTGACATATAGTTAATCTTATGCAGATTACAAAGGACCACACCAAGCAGAAGCATTCCCACATCAAACATCAAATGAAATTGGAAACTTCACTGGCATGGCCATTTCAAGTGCTAATTCAACATCACCAGTTCCATGCACAGATCATGGAGAAAAAGGTTTGTGTGTTGATTTGCCAGAGGGTTTGTTGCAATTGAACAATTCAGAATTCTAATATAATGTTACTCTTTTGTTTTTCCAGGTACAATGAATGATGCACATATGCTGGCTGGAACTTTGAGTGACAGCAATGGAACACAGTCATCATACAGGGATGCTACAGGAAGAGAATATTCAAGTGCATGTATGTATAGGAGTCCAGGCACTCCATTAATCTGACTACTGCTAAAGTTATATTTTGCCTCAATGAAAACAAAACTCTCTTGCAGGTACAGCAAAGAATGCTGCGACGCTGGCTGGCTCTTCATCAAATGGCAGAACAGATGTTACATTGGCACATACTTCACGTAAGCTTATTCTCTGTATTTGTGCATCCTATACTGCAATGTTAAGTCCAATAAGGTTCTGAAATTTCAATTGTTCAAAATGTTAAATTTTCCAGGTACACCATGCCATACACACTTGGACAATAACATCATGCAGGAATTTATAGCCAAAGTTGTGCATGCAGTTACAGCTGCCATTCAAGCATCCTCTGAATCCTTCAACTTGAGATTGCTGGGAATTGAAGAAAACTTGGCCAACATTAACATTCAGATCAGTGCTGGACAATGTCAAGCTCTTGGAATTACTGCAGGTACATTTAACATGTAAGATAAAAAAAATGGTTTCATTCATGACCTTTGAAAACTGTATATTACAGATGCAAAGAAGACATCAGCAGACTTTGGCTTGCATTTGCCAATGAAGAAACGGGCAGATCTACTCAGTGTGGATGCAACCTTGATGGATTTATCCATTAGGACTGGCTTTGTAAGTTTTATTTCTGTGTGCACTTTACTGACATCAGATATTATATCCTCATACATTTTTTCTTTTTTCCAGGTGCATTGGCTGATTGCTAAGAAGGGCTCACGCACAGTGGATCCCATGAAGTTTGCCTTGAAGGTACTGGTGCAAAGGAGGTTGGCTCTGCAAGTGTATTTCTACAACTTGGGAGGTTCAAGTCGTCAAGGTGGGTTTTGAAAACTGTGATGGTTTCACAAGTGTGTTCATTTGCATAAATGTTCCTTCTCAGGTTCAATGGCTGAATATGGCAGTCAAGTTGCTGTTACTGATGTGGAATCTAGGGATAATCAGCCCTATAAGGAAGAACAAGATGATGTCCAGAGCCCTGACTATGATGAGGTGCCTCTCAATATACAAAGAAGGATAAAAAATGAAAAATTGAGAGTGGTAAGAATATTTTTTGTACTGAAGTTTCTCAACACTTTTGAAAAGAATTTGTGGAAAATTAAATACATTCAACTCAATTCTATGTTTTACAGCCCTTGAACAAGCTTCCTGGAATACTGGCTATGCTTGAAGAATTTGCAGCCCTGGCATACAAAGAAGAAAAACAGAAGACTTCTGAAGAGATGAGGTACATATTACACTGTGAAAAAAAAACAATTATAACAGTGAAATGTAAAAAACTCTATTTGTACTGTAAATTCAAAATACTATGTTAATGTCATCCTGGATATACATGATTAATTTGCATATATGGGTACAATAACTGAGGTTCAATTTTTGGAGGATATGCATGAAGGATTAATTTTTGAGGCGGAATTTTAAATGCTTAGAATTTTTTCAAATTCAGCACACTTGAATAAAAATCTTGGAAAGTCTTCAGAAAGTTTCAATTCCTAAGCCTGCACTGTGCTATAGATAAAATTTGAATTTCCCATGAGTATCAGCTTTAAAAATTTGGGTTGCAGTTTGAAGTTTCTCACCTTGAATAATTACCAAAAGGTATTAGTTTATTCATAGGGAGAATACTGATCATAGATTCCTGCTTAGAGTAATGGATATAATTAGATATTTGTGTATCATCACCCTTGTCTTGTGTGAATAGTTTTTTTTGGGCTGATTTTATAAGCCATGCTGGAACTGTAAACATTATTGAAACCTATACTCTATTTTCTTATTGTTCACAGAAAAAAATTCAATGAAGCCCTGAGGACAATGAGAAATGATGAGAGGGGCCTTAGGACAACAAAGAGGCAACAGATGGATCCATCTTTCACAAAACCATTATATCCACAAGGGAACTCTGCCAATGCTAAGGCAGTCTTCAGGAGGAAAGCAGAAAATGAATATGAGCGCAATATTTTAGAATGGTACAGGTCAACAAATAATGAAAGTCTTGATAAAATGTGTTACTGATTTGTAATATTGTGCTTGTAAATTCTTTATTATCTTTTCTATATTTCTCTGTTTGAGCATAGAGTACAATTTTCATGGTACAATTGTTTGTAAATTGGCCCATCATGTATACATCATGGGCCAAAACTCCTGTATATTTTTTTGTCTATGTGTGAATATATTATTTGTCTATTATTGTGTATCCAGCAATACTTTTTCAATGAATTCCATTTGAGTGTTTGTACATGATGTTTTTACAATGAATTTTGAATAAAATTCTTTATATTCATTCAAACCACTGCTTCTCATTTATTTCATTTTTGCCTACATATTTTGAGGGGGGCATTTTTATGAATTATGAAATATTTTATTAAATTCATAAATCATAAAAATATGAATTATGAATAATGTAATTAAACTCACATCCATCAATCATCATTATTTACAACCCCCATTCAACAACCACATTGTACAGACCCACTGGCATACCCATTCAGGTGATGCGTTTGCACACCCATTCAATGAATGGGTCTGCCAATGGGTCACAGCAATGCCTGCTTTCACAAATGTAATCCATTCATTTAGGCGTTAGTCTAATGCCCACTAAACACATTCAAAGATTCCTGTAAGACCATTTTCCTAACGGGCAGGGGTGCCCATGGATGAATGGGTCTCCAATGGATTCATACATGCCCAAATTTTTTGCTGGGCACGCAGACCTGTTCCACCAGTGGTCAGGCAGACGCGGTTTTTTTCCCGAGCACACCGTCACCCTCAAGTCAACCTGTGATAAAATCCCGAATACCCGTTCGTTTCGCCAATCAACAGAAATGAATTCACTTTTCGCCGCTCTCGTAGACGAGTATATTGAGGCTGGGATAATAGAACCCGCCTCCTCGCCATATAACTCGCCAGCATTCTTAACCGGTAAAAAGAATCCGGATTCTAACGCTCCTCCCCACAGACGATGGCGCCTAGTAGAAAATTACCAAGGCATCAACGATATTCTTGCAGATGACCGGTATCCTATGCCGGCCATCCAGGACCTCCTTGATGCCTTGGGCCGCAACAACGCGTATTTTTGCAGCCTTGATCTGCACGCGGCATTTCATCATCTGCCCATAGCATTCGAGGACAGACCTAAAACCGCTTTTTGGACTCCGCGCGGTCAGATGCAATATAGAGTTATGCCGTTTGGCCTAAAAAATGGCCCCGCATCATTCCAACGCGCGGTCAACCATATTTTGCGTCATTTTTTGTTTGAACGTTGTCTGGTGTACATGGACGATATTATCATATTCGGCGAGTCATTTGAGAGGGTACGCGAAAATTTAGCTCTAATACTTACGGCACTGGAAAACGCCGGCGCAGCGGTCGATCTCGCTAAATCTACCTTCCTCGCCAGAAAGACGGTGTTTTTAGGGCATGAAATAGATCAAACCGGGACGCGACCTCTTGAGAAAGACCTCGACGCAGTACGCCGTTTTCCAAAACCTACGACTACGCGACAAATGCAGCGTTTTCTCGGAATGGCAACGTATTTGCGCGCTCATCTTCCCACGAACTTCGCGACGGCGGAAAAGACGCTTAGGCATATCATCCCGGCCAAACCATTGACAAAGCTGGTCTGGACGGACGAAGCCAACAGTGCCTTTGAACATCTCAAAAATATTTTGGCTGATTCCGCAAGACTCGAACGAATGGATCCGTCTCGGCCAACCGAGGTACATTGTGATGCGTCGGCAACGTCACTCAGTGCTATTTTGGCTCAGATCGACGAAGAAGGTAAACCACGCGTCGTAGAATATGCGAGTCGTACACTGAACGATACCGAAACGCGATACTCAAATTCGGAAAGGGAACTCCTCGCGATTGTGTGGGCCGTAACCAAAAAGTTTAAGCATTATTTGGAGATGAAAGACTTTACGGTGTACACCGACCACAAAGCTTTACTCGGCGAACTTAAAACCACACGCCTCATATACCTTAAAACTAAGTTGGCCCCTTTCCGGGCAAAACTGGAGTACAAACCGGGTCGTTTTCTCAAGGGTCCAGACGCGCTTAGCCGAGTAGCGGTGAATGCCGTGGAGGGTCGCGAAGTCCCAGAGGAGACCGAACGAATTCGAATCATAGATAGTTATCATTTAGAACTCGGTCATCCTGGATGGAAAAAAATTTATCAAATCTTGCAGAAACGGTATCATTGGCCTTCCATGAGACAAGATATTTGGAAGAGGATCCACGGTTGTCCTACTTGTTTTCGTTATAACGCTCGGACCACCAAAATCGGAACGCATCTCGAGCCCATAGTGTCGAATCACGCGCGTGAACGTTTAACCCTCGATTTTTACGGTCCCCTCCCGTTATCCACCGAGGGACATCGCTACGCAATTATCGCCGTCGACCATTTTAGCAAATATATGATGGTTAAACCCATTTGCAGCGCCGACGCGCCCACCGTGATCCCTTTTCTCGCGGAAGTGTTTCGTCAATTCGGAATTTTTGAAACCGTCCATACCGATTGCGATTCCGTATTCCGTTCGCGAGCATTTAAATGGTTTTTACGCGACGCGGGCATTAAGCAGCATGTCGCGCAAGCAACGCATTCTGAAGGTAACGGATGTTGCGAGCGTGCCATACGCACCCTACGCCAGATACAAGCCAAGCACGTCCAACAGGACAGCAACAGGTGGGACCAGTATATCCATAAATCCGTGTTGGCCTACAACAATACCATACATTCTGCTACCGGCGTTGCTCCGACCGAGGCCTTTTTTAATCAACCGGTTTGTCTCGAATCTGATAAAACCTTTGGTGTTGTACCACCCCCAATTGACAACGAGCTCGCGCTGATTGCCGAACGAAACGCGAAGGCCCGAGACGAATTTTGTCAGTCTGCAAATCGCAGAAAGTGGCCGAAATTCCAACCGGGAGATATCGTCGCGACTCGGCCGCGGCTACCTACAGTACAACAACACGCAGCCGATCGCAGATTTCGTATCCAACAGTTGGGACCCTTCATTGTAATCCGGTACCTCGGCAAAGGCGAGTACCACGTCGGAGCGGGCGGGGCAATCTGCCGAGCCAACGCATGGGAACTGGTACCGGCGCGCTGTCTCCCGCGTGAACCTGACCCGATATGGGCCGAACACGTAATCCCTTTGTTTTCCCCTCTTGCCGACGATCCTTATTTGAACGCCGACGTTCGGTTTGCCGACCCAAATTCGGGCTTTTCCCCTCAGGATAATGTCCTTCGCGATCACG
>CAJPEX010005319.1:4794-16895 GCA_905338405.1 Notodromas monacha | reverse complement strand
TTCATTGTTGTTGTCTTTTAAAGTAAAAATAACGTAAAAAGGATAACAAAATCTAAATGAATCACTCAACACTATAAAAACGGTCAATTTTTTGCATCCAATCTGCGTAAATATTGAAGGGACAAGCTACAAATTAGCGGAAAAGCAATATCACAATTCCTTGAAAGTTACTGAAGACAATCTAGGTTTGTGAATCTCCAAAAATATTTCAGCTCTGTTGAACATGTTTGGAATGAGGAAAAAATTAATTACTAAGTGAGAAGAATGAATGAAGAATATATGTTTTAGAAAAGAAGGCCGGATAAATAATGGCAGTTTGACAAGTAAGTAAGTGAAGGCAGAGGCCTACTGTGGCCAAGACGATTGTTGTCAGGTGGGGGTTTATCAAGGTTTCCCCATCCATTAATCATTATGCAGATTTGTTCCTTTTGAAATTTTGGCAGATGCAAAGAGTGGCACTCAATCAGGGGGCACTTGAGAGGGGGGTAGACTGTAAACCCCATTCAAGTGCCCCAATGCATGTATGAATTAGGCTTTTTGGCGTCATGGTTTGGTTGGATGAGGAACTTTTGCACCAGCAGTGTGATGAGAATCTTGAGTGAATTTTTTTTCAGATTTTCATCACTAAAAAGAAAGTTGGTCTGGGAAAGTGATTGTTTCTCAAGATGCATCAGTGAGATCACTTTGCAAAGAAAATGTAAAAACATCTTCAGCTTCAATTAAGACCTTGCATAGTTTTCTATGCCTATAATTTTCTGCGTTAAATGATTTTGAATTTAAAGCACAGGGAGTTGCTCAAGCCAAAAGCATTTGTATTTGGTCATCCTATTTATTATCGTGCCATTTTTTCCACCAAAGCAAGATGCTGTAATCCTGAAAATTCCGAGGAGTGAAGATGCTCCTTCTCTATTCATTTTTTTAGGGCACAAAGGTAGTTCTTGAACTCACAAGTAAAATGGCTTGCAGGTTGTTCAATCAACTCAGCGATCATATGTTTCTTGTATTCGGATTTGTCTCTCAACAAGCTTAAAATAAGCAAAACATTTCCGAACATCCTTCAAAATTTATTAATCAGTCATTTCAATTTTGAAAGAAAAAAATCATTTCAGGATTAAAACTGAATAAAACTATAAAGGAGAAAAGGGAAGTGCAATTCCAGTTCTTCCTTGGAAAAAGATTATTTTCAAAAATTGGAAAAATATACAGTATAATAAAGAGCATATTGACCAAACCAGAAAAACAGTGTACCATTTCAGCAGAACTCCTCCTTGCTCCAGCAATGCAGAAAAATAAGAACACAACTGCTGATTTCCAAGCAATGTTTAATAAACTTCAATGCAGACAAAAATCATCAACAAAATGCCTGTGGAATCAGCCAGAAGAGCTGCTGGAGAACTTCTTGAACTTGGGGTACTTCTTGGGGAAGCTGATCTTCCCAGAGCTGCTGGAGCTGGAAGAAGGAAACTTCACCTTCACCTTCTTCACCAGCTTGTGTCCCTTGAGTTTGTAGCCCACAACTTTGAATTTTGGTCCACTGCTGCTGCTGCTGGAAAAGCCTCTGCCTCTGTGATATTCCAAGGAAATATGTTTTCATCAAAAAAGTTGTCCCCTGATGAGAAATGTAATGTGTTCTTTTTTCGCAAACTCAAAATTGAACTAACTGAGCGGCATCTTCTTGAACGGAACCTTCATCCTGTGTTTCAGTTTTGCTTGATGCTGGAGACTTATCGGAGTTTCCTTCTTTGGCTGCTGCTGATGACACGCTAGCATAGCAGAAGACAGCCAAGGCAACGACGACAGCGAGAACCTAACAAGACGACAAACATTTTTCAATCGTTGCAATATTTGACGAAAAAAAAGGTATGATTGAAATAAGAGACAAACCTTTGTGTATTTCATGCTGTTTCTGATTTCGGCGAGTTTTGAATATGGTTCTAAACGTAACTTCAGAAAACTGCTGAATCAGCTGATGAAGCTCGAGCGAGTGAATGAATATGATTCTGCAGAGCGCAGTTTTTATACGTAGCTCATCGCACATCAATAAAGAAGTGGAAAAAGAGAAACAGAGGGACAAAGAAAGCAGGATTGGCCACAACTTGTGAAATAACAGAGGCAAATGAACATTTTCGCAATATGTGGAACAACGTATTCGCACCTCACTTACCTTCTCAGCATCATCACAGGTGAAGAAAAAAAACATTCACCATCATCACAGTTGCTGACCTAATTAAGCTCCATTGTCACGAATATCCAGCAGGTGTCCGCCAGGAATTATGTAAATTCACTGCCAAGGTTAGAGAGTTCCAGCTCATATAGAGATTCATCACAAAAGTATTCGGGCGTCACGGAAAAGCCCCATGTTGTGTTCTTCCACCTACTGATTGCGTTTTCTGATTGCTCAAAGGCATCAGGCTCAATAAATTTTCAACGGACTGTTGCCAAATTTTCTTGGGCCACGTGTGCAAATGAGGCACTTCATCGTGGCCCAGAAAGGTAATATATTCCCTGCCAAAGATAACGGAATATGGCTTTTGACGATATAAAAGCTGGATGCACTCCAATGATGAATATTATCATCAGCTGGCTCATTCCTGTTCAACAGCATCGACACGTGGAAGGGAAATACTGTAATAGAGAACATTCATACAGTAACTGCAGAGAGGGGCAAAAACGGTACAATAGCCAGTATGAAGTTCTCTCAGGTGAGTATTTTTTCCGTGCTATGCAATATTGTGAGATATTTTCCAAAGGTTAAGTACAGATTTGAAATGTATCTCGTTCTTTCGAAAACAGATTTTCGCTCCGATGATGGTCATCGTTTGCTGCTCTGTACTTGCGTTTGCTGCAGAGGGCGACGAGTCGAAAATCTCGAGCAATAATCGTGAGGTGCAAGACGAAAGTCAATCTGCTCAGTGAGTTGATGGTTCCTAAATCGATTATTTCAGTTGATTTTCATTTCCGTGACGCTGATTGTTTATAGTCACTTCGAATTCTACAGGAACGTGCGCTTTTCCGGTAATCGTCATTCATTATACTCGTTTTAGGGGACGAGGATTTTCCAGCAGTAGCAGCAGCTCTTTCGGACCTAAATTCAAGAAAGTCTACAAATTGAAGGGCCACAAGTTGGTGAAGAAACTCAAAATCAAATTCCCATCGTCCAGCTCCAGTAGCTCTGGGAAGGTCAAGTTTGTCAAGTATCCCAAGTTCAAGAAGTTCTCCAGCAGCTCATCCGGCTGATTCCAGTTTTGAATGAGCTCATTTTCCATACGTGGCAATGTTTGATAAATTGTTTTTGCATTTGAATATTGAGCATAATAAACATGTCTGTAAATTTTGATTTCCACTGGTCCATCACTTTTTTTTAACATCATTCATTGAAGTATTTGTGAGGAAAAAGAGAGAAACAGAGGATTTTTTCCCTTACCACACAAAAGGTGAAATTATTTACAAAGTTTGTAACTGATTTCAGATGAATGAATGGAAATAAAATAAAATTCAAGCAGCTGGGCTGTGGCCAGGACTTATTGTCCTATTGTAAATTGGTATATTAATCAAGACAAGACAAGTCAGAACAACTGAAGAATCTTCACAAGTATAAACAGATGGAAATACTGATTTTGGAATTGCGTTTTATAGTTTTGATTTCGCACACAAGGTCTCCAAAGATCTACATGGTCTGAGAGTTCAACGCAGAGTGACCAACTTGTGGTTTTTTAGTTCACCACAATAACTCTGGATTAGAAATGAGGGCTGGATTTTGGCCACTTTCATTCTTCTCCTTTTTAGCAGTTTAGGAAGTGTCCTTGGAAGAGCCTGGGAACCAAACCTGGGTTTGGTTCTCAGGCTAGCGAAAAAATGCATTGATAATTTTGTCTGGTGCCTTTTAAGATTAGTACAAGAATTACTTGGTTTGGATTTTTTCCTGACAGTATTTGATCCTTCAATTTCTCACTTGAGAAACTTTCTGTGTCCCACCTTGTGTCCTAATTCCATTTTAAGCGCTTTTTTTTGACAATGAGGAATTCATGCAATATGTAAAAATGGGACTTTTAGAAAGGAGTTGCCAAAATAAATGTTTGATGCAAGCCGAATTCGGCAATCAAAGTGGCACAGTTTTGTTCGCAAGTTACGACCTGCGCTTCAAGAGCTCAAGACATTTACATATGGCATTTGAAATCATCTACCTTTTTTCCAAACTGGTATTTCATTGCAGACGATGCAAATTGCAGTTTGATGCATACCTTACTTGGTTCATTTTTTCAAAAAGAAATTCAGGACTGCTGAAGTACTAATCAACAAAAAGTCGGCAGAAAGTGTGGATTATCTGATCATGCCATGTATGGAAGGAAAAAATGGTGTCAATAAAAGTATTTTTGCGAGGGCTACTAAGAATACTCTTAATTTCAACAGGTTTCTTGCCTATATAGCCGTGCCCATTCATTCAAAGTTTCTACTGCATGCTGTTGATCCAGATGAACAAAATTTTTGGTCCAACTGCCTTTCCATGGGGCAAATCTTTGATAATTCCGTTCATACCATTGGGACTTTATATGTTTATCAAGAATTCAGATCAAGAACTCTCAACAGTCTCAAGGCGGGTTGGAAGCTGCAGAGAATTTCAATTTCCCTGTGCTTGCGCATCAGGAACATGATGCTGAAATACAGTCAACTCCTGTCTAACAGACTGAATTTTTGAAATGGACAAGTCTGTGAGAAAGAGAGTACTTTAGACAAATTCATAAAGCAGCACAACTTTTAATGTTCAACAATAATTGTAAACCAACAGAAGTCAGTTTGGTGGATTTTGTTTGTTTTGGGTGGGAGGAAAAACTGCCGGCAGAGCTGGTCTGTTTGGAAAAAAATCCCTTATGTGGGAGGTCTGTTGGGCAGGAGGCCGCTGTACTTCATTAGTGCGGGTTTTAAGCATTTTTTCACTAAATCTCGAGAATGTGACAAGGAATTGCGAAAATTGTCATCACCCTCCGGGACTAGCTGATGAGGTGCTAATTTGAATAATCATTCTCATCCCCGTCAAAGTCAGATTGGAGATGATACGCGTATTGACGAAAGGTATTCACATCACTTTTGGAAGTTGACGTGGCCGTCCTGAATTCCTGATGCATTAAAATTGAAAACTATAACTTGAATGACAAAACTTGAAACTTGAAAAGAGATCCGGGGACGAGAGTGAATCAAGATTATGTGGGAATGAAACATGAAAACTTTCTTCTCCGAAAAACGCAAGACTCTTCAGTGGTGGTGAAAAACACGTCCACAAGAAAAACGCAAAAAAAAAAAATTTGCAAAAATCCGAGAAAAAAAAACTGAAGACACAAAAAAATCATTTCAGATGCATGCATGGGATTATTTCAGCCGGAAGAACTGCTGGAGTACTTGAATTTCGGGTACTTGACGAACTTGACCTTTCCCGAGCTGCTGGAGCTGGACGAAGGGAACTTCACTTTTTTCACCAACTTGTGACCTTTCAATTTGTAAACTTTCTTGAATTTGGGTCCCGAAGAACTGCTGCTGCTGGAAAATCCTCTGCCCCTATATAGAGACCACACGAGATAGAAAATGTGTTGGAATTATTTTTTCTCAAATGTGTGACTCAATTCAAAACCAACTTAGCAGCATCTTCTGTCACGTGTTCTTCATCTTTCGTTCCAAGGACGGCGCTGAAATTCTTTGAACCTTCATCATCAGCCGCCATCGCAAAAACTTGTAGGTAGCATGCAAAAACCATCAGCAAAACAGAAACCTGTCAAACAAAAACAATATACAGCATCAATGCATTCCAGAGGCTTAGATGAGAACGATCCATAAAAGAACTGATCTCTTCCTGGCTGTTTCGAGACTCACCTGGAGGAACTTCATTTTCTCACTTAATTTAAAAATTCCGGGTAACTTCTTTTCTTGGGATAAGTGCTCACTTTAAATTGTGGATTCTGTGACTGAATGTCGATCGCTGGATAACATCAGGCTTTTATACATCGACCGACAGGAAGTTCCTCCATCTAATTTCATATTCACAGTGATCCGGACATGGCGTGCGATGATAGAGTGCCAGATTTGCAAAAAGCGGTTTGCATATTGGGCAATACCCGCCGTCAACGGAAACGTCAAGCTGACGCCAATTAGTTTCATGAAGTGTTGAAAGGATGCTGCCATGAAATGGACAGTGAATTAATGTTCAGTGAAAATGTGCATAAAACGATCCAATCGCAATTTTCCCGTTACGTCGATGTGAGGACAGTAACTGAAGAGGAACAGGGTTGATGCCCGTTTTCGACCTTGGCTGCGATTGCGTTATTAACCAAGTTCTCAATTCCAGTATGTGACCGTCATCGGAGCTAATTATTACTTGCAATGATGTTGACAGTGGGTTTTGGTTGAGTTTCTGGTACCGGTGAAATGATCGGATATAACCAGAATGCTGTGCATTGATCCTTGTCCAATTTATACAAAATTTCGAGGCTTGTTGGTATGGAATTCTATGTATTTTGACTTTTTTTTTGCTGACGTTAAAGCCGTTTTTTAATATGTTGAAGTATATGTTCGTAGCCTGATCTAAGAAAAATCAAGTTTGTTTCAACTATAGCGATTCGAAAATTGCACGTGGAGTATTAAAATGATTGGATAGCGATTTATCAAAATCAAAAGTCATGGAAAGCACCAACCCTCAGCCAGGATGTGAATCGGGATTCTCTTCACTCAGATTTTGAAAGTTATGCTTAAAGCCAATGAAAAAATTTAATCAGCATGTGAATTTTATCTTCAAAATGTGTTTCCACAAAGTTAAAATATGAGCATTGCGCAAATGACACTACTGTTAAGGGCAATGTAAACATTTCTTCCGGAAAGGAAACAGGAAACTACTTGCTCAAAGATTTAAGCATTTTTTTTGTAAAATGAGACGTAATTTTCACATGAGAAATTAAGCTGACATTCAAGAAATGATGACAAAGGGAATTGAAACAAAGAAACTAGCAGGTACAGGACCTTCTGATAATATGCAAAAATAACTTCTTTCTCTCCCACATTGAAATATAAAAGGAAGCAGCAGTGAAGATCAGAAGTCAATGTACTCTTGTTTTTCCCAGGGTGAAACTCCAAACTTCAAGACACACATGAGGGTTCTTAATCACTAATTGCAAAATTTTTACACTACCACTATCCCTATTCACAATTTCTTTCATTATCACTATGACTACCTGTACTACAAAATAAAATGTTTGCACTACCATGACCACTACCCCTCCAGCAAATAATTTGTTACAGGTATTTCTGCGCATAACAGTTACGCATTAAAAAATGCATTTGTTATGCATAACTGTTATGCCCAGCTTCTTCTGAAACGCCTTTCTTTTTTTCTGTGTTGCTGTACTGAAAGTTTTTTCTGAAATGCGTTCAGAATGCGTTTTCTCATGCATTCTGTGGTTATGCCTATACTTGAAACAATGTTGATGAGCTTTTCTTGAGTGTAGCAGGCAGGTGTTTCAAAATGCCTGCCTGCTACACTCAAGAATTCATTTCTTTTTCAGATTTTCCTGGGTGTAACATGGAGTGTTTTAAAACGATCTGTGTTACAACCAGGGAAAATCTGATATGAACTATTTTGAGCATTGTATCAGACAGGTGTTTTAAAACGCCTGTCTGATACAATGCCAAAAACTGATCATTTCAGCTTTTCCTTTGTTGTAGAATGAGTGTTTTGTAACACCAGCCTGTTACATCCTTTAAAAATTATTCCTTATTTTTAACAGTATTTTTAACTTCAAAATTTATATTTTGTGGTTTTGTATAGTTGCAACAAACTGATGCGACAAACTTAAAAATCTGCAACATTGTGTTTGTTGCATCAGTTTGTTGAACCAGTTTGTCATACCAGTTTGTTGCAGCGCGGATCCAGGGGTCAAGATCTGCGCTGCAGTAGGGTAGAGAACCCTGCGGTTTGCGGGGTTCTGTATTGCCAGTATTATACTGGCAGTAGGGTAGAGAACCCCACATACCTCAGGGAACTCTACCCTACCGCCAGTATCATACTGGCAATAGAGAACCCTGCATACCACAGGGTTCTCTACCCTACCTCAGCGCAGATCTGGACCCCTGGATCCGCACTGCAACAAACTGGTACGACAAACTGGTTCGACAAACTGATGCAACAAACACAATGTTGCAGATTTTTATGTTTGTTGCATCAGTTTGTTGCAATTATAAAAACCCACAAAATATAAATTTTGAAGTTAAAAATACTGTTAAAAATAAAGAATAATTTTTAAAGGATGTAACAGGCTGGTGTTACAAAATACTGATGGTACAACAAAGGAAAAGCTGAAATGAACAGTTTTTGGCATTGTATCAGACAGGCATTTTAAAATGCCTGTCTGTTACAATCCCAAAAACTGTTTATTTCAGATATATAATACCATCTGGCACATAATATTTGATATGACTTTGGGCTCAGGAATGTTTGTCTGAAGTTCAAATCCTGAGAGGGGCATGTTATTATTCATTTATTTCCCTGTCAGTGTCAGTGTGTGTGTGTGTGTGTGCATGGGTGTGTGTGTGTGTATAGTGTGTGCATTGTGCATAATGAGCCCAGTCTGTCTTGGTGAGAATATTTTTTTGTGGTTTTCTTTGTAACAATTTCCTGTTGAAAAATGCGTATCATATGCATTTCTGCATTATAATCAATCCTATCCAGGCGTAACTTGAGTTACTTCTGGATAAATACCTAGCTGTAACTAGAGGGCGTTTCAAAATGCCTATAAGGTATGCATTAACTAAAATCCCAAGTAGGCATAACATAGAGAGGTTTGAAATGCATAGCATTTTTGGCTAGAAATGCGCATAAAATGCATTTTAAAATGCCCAAATTATTTGCTGGGCCTACTGACCACAACCACTACCCCTACTGCAAAATAAATGTTTGCCCTACCACTACAACTACCACTACATGTTCAAAAAATATGATCACTATACTACAGACTTGAGACACTGACAGCAAGATGGACTGAATTCAACTGATGATGAAATTTTAATGTTCAGCGGGCCTGTTTATGCCCTTTTTGGTCCCGCCTGTCTTTTCAAGGAAGGCAGCTGCTGGTTACAAAAAACACTTCTGCTGGAATTCTGATGAAGTAGGCATTGGTAATTAAACCCAGGCCTTATTTTTGTAACCAAAAAAATTTTTGGAAATTTTGGTGACAATAAATGTAAAGTTTTTCCTTTGAGAAGTGGAAATTCTGCAGGTTATGTAAAAATGCATGGGACAGTAATTTTCCTTTGCTAGGCTGGGTTTCTCTTTTAGTTTCCACCATGTAGCAAGAGATTTAGCGAGTTTGTAAAACATTGTCAAATCGCTGCGTCTTGGGGTACCATTCTCCCTTTATATTACTGTTGGCTTCTATTACAAATTTTACTGATATGTGTCTTCTAAAGGCTTTATCATTGCCAAGAGATGGTCATAGCCATTATTATTTAAGCACCCAAATTTGCAGCCAGGCGTGAGTATAAAATGTAATCACTAGTTTGGGAAATGTCCATGCAATTTGTGCCAAATTTTAAGTCACTATAAAGATGATGCTATCAAAATATTTTACAAAATATGCCTTATTGTCTTCAAATGGGTTTTTTTTCAAAACAGACATTGTCACTTAGAAGAAATATTAGTTGAAACTCATGTAGCACATTCAGTTGTTGTGCAGAATTTTTTGTTGGGAGAATTGTTGCTCTGGAAGGGGAGAAAAAGTTGACTTGAAATTTCATCAGCTTCTCTGGGGAGTGGGGAGACTGGGAACACACCAAAGATATAAAAAAAAATCCCCAGAACTGAGGTGAGCAAGATGGGACAGTCCAAAAAAATTTGTTTTTTGTCAAAGACAAGACACATTGTCCTCAAGAAAAGAAAAACTCCTTAATAATACTTCCCAAAAAATAATGTTAAAACTGGGAAACTGGGGTCCGATGACCATCACTAAAAAAGGGAAAACAAGGCATGAAGAACCAGCTGCTCGTGAAATGGCCATGAAATATTTTTCCCATGTCAACAAATTGTCTCCAAACATTTCTTGAAACCAGAGACTTTTTTGAGCTATTGGAGTTCTGTAACTCCCCCAGAAAATAGAAAAAGAGGACATCTATTACTTCCAAAATTTTACTAGCACCATCTTGTGTATTTTGGATAAAATGAACACCTGGTTACAGGCAGAAAAACATCCACTAAAATCAGCAAAACAATTTTCAAACACAGCACCTACCAAAACCTGGTGTCTTGAAATTTCCAAACCCCACCAAAAGGGGAGCTAAATTTGTAAAAAACCCCAAATTTTTTTGAACAGACACAGTCCAATTTTGAGAACCCACCTGTTGCAAGTTGTGCATCAATATTTTTGGGCAAAATTCAAATTGGCGTGTCAAGCAAAAAAGTGTAAGTCCAGTTGTGGAATACTTTGCTTTCAATTTGGAATTGTGTTGTGTACTTTTTAAAAATATTTTGTGTATGTGTGCATTGACAATTTTCTGCTAGCCTGATGAGAAAAGAAAGGTCAGCGCTCTATAGAGGAGAATATCCTCCAGTCAGTTGGCTCACCAACCAAGTATTGTGTTTCAATTCTTATATGAATATTTTTCCTCAGTAATCATTTCTGACAAATCATTCCCAATTAATCAACATGTAGGGGTTGAAATTCTGTGCTTTAAGTTCAAAACCTTACAGTTGTGGCAGTTTTCTTGAGGTTTTGGAGATGTCAGGATAGTTGTTTCAGGGTTGAGTCCTTCCAGGTGAAGAATCCTCTTGGTTCATCAGAGCTTGGCATTTTCTGTAGCTGGACTCTAACCTGTTCGAAAAATTTGCATTTTGATGCTGTGAGAAATAAATGTAAATTCCACTTATGAATTGCAGAAATAAAACACTTCAATCAGCCGGGCTGCGGCCGGGGTGAATAACACCCTAGTTTGATGTTGTTATATTTCGTTTAGAGGAAAGTATAAGTCCGAATCTTCCAAATAAAATACAATCCAAAAATAACCACAGAATATCACCAAGAGCACAACAACCAATGTTGTCTGTATGAATCACAATGTTCAAATGTCCAAATTGGGTTCAATTTGGTAACCAAGAAAACTTTACAGAAGGTCAGTTAGAGATGACCTTTCATAGATAAAACAGGAAGGATAGAAATGAATTGACCTTGGAGGTCAGGGAGGAATGTCTCCTTGAGGAGAAGGCAGAGAGTTTCGGTGACCTTGAGTTCCCACAAGATTAACGGGAGGATGAGTTTGGCACCAGCCAAACTCATCCTCCGATTCTAATAAATTTCATGACAGATGCAGCTAGTTCTTAGATTTTTCAACAAGCACCCTTGTTAGTCTCAGAATTTTTCCCTTGGTTCAGAATAGAAAAAGCTGCTGGCCAACCTGCATAATATTTCAAACTGGTGCCAGGTTTTGCTGAGTATACTTGAGCCCTGGTATCAAGGTGATCCGAAGAGCAATATATGGCTGGCCCCTTATCGACAGTGATAGTCTAGGAAAAAAGTGAATTTCCGCCGATCAGTGGCAAAAAGTGATGTTCCATTCTTACTGAAGGATGCTTGCACAGATACCTGTAGAAGTACATGTGTGACCCAATCACACTTCCTCAGCACAGTAATGCAGTCTTGGATCTCTCAAATTTCTCCCAAGTGCATATTTTTGAAACCACTGATTTGATCATTGGTTGGAGCCAGCAGGGAGTGTGAAAGAATTTGTCCCATCCCATCACAACAGTTAACTCATGGGTTCAACCTTTCAACTGAACAAGTTTTCATGTTTTACATTAACCCTTTCTGGGAGTTCTTTTCAATACTTTTCAAAAGAGCCCCCTTTCGAAACATTGATATCTCAAAGAATTATTGAAAGAATAATAGACAATGCAATTCTGACCCCACAAGAACTGGGTCATGGAGCATTCTATAGAGTTATCCTGAAAAAGAAAATTTTGAGGCAGAATGCCCTGATCGATGTCGATTCAGAGGGCAATTAAGGTTAGCGTGAACACTTCTGGCCAAAGTGCAAGGATTTATCCACATGCGGGGGGGGGGGGGGGGGGGGGGGGG
>CAJPEX010005318.1:2659-13797 GCA_905338405.1 Notodromas monacha | reverse complement strand
TAAAGCTCAAACCTATTTTAAAGTAAAGTACAAGCTGGACTTGTGTGTTTGTGTATTTGTACTGTTGTATTGAATGTTTGTATGTGGATGAGAATATTGTATAAAGATATTTGATCCAGAATAAGAACTTGGTTCTTTTATTCTCGACTCAGTCCTGTAATAGAAAGGACAACAATGGACTGAAATTTACATTTTTTCAGTTTTTCACTCATGCACAATAACTTGGGGTTCCCAAATTATGCCAATAAGAAAATTGTATTTGGCTAATGCACAGGTGATCAGGTGAAAACTTTGTTATGATGATATTTTAGAGGAAAATTAGTATGGTGAAACAAATTTCCCACAAAAAACTGCCAACCCCAAGAAAAAATTCATAATTAAAAAGTTTTTATGCATCTGTTGCAAGAGAAGTTTACTGCTGCATATTCAGCTGATTTTTTTTTTCATCATGGATGATGCAATCAATGAAAATAGCAACTTAATTCCATTTGATGTCTTATTAAGTGCAGGTGGTACCTTGCAATTTGACCTCCCACAATTTGACCATCCTGCAATTTGATGAACAAATTTACTGGGAGGTTGACTTGCAATTTTACCTATAAGCCCATCAATTTGACCCACAGAAATGGGCATAATTGTCAAATACACTGTAAAAATCCATCATTGCATTTGACTTTGCTTTGCAATTTGACTGTAGTCCAGCAATAGTTTAGGGTCAAATTGCAGGGCACCACTTGTATCCTACTTTACAAATACTAGCGGTGGTTATTACTGCAATTTGAATTATATTTTTTCCTCTTGTAGGAGATTTTGGATCACAATATTTCATTACAGCAAGTAATTCCGGTTTAACCATCGGGTTTTTATTGCCAGGAAACTGACTTGATTGAGTCAAGTGGACGAGTGAGGCGATGCTAAGAGCCATGTAGAAACTGCGAGCGGTGCCGCACAAACGCTCCACAGCCAGAATCCCGCCCTGGAAAACTTTCTTGACCAAATTCGTCTTGCTTTTGGCCAGTGTCTGATGATGGGATGAACCATTGTTGTAACAATAACCGGTTCCAAACACGACAACCCGAGTTGTTTCAGCCACTGCTGTTTTCACTGGGTGGAGAACCGCGGAGGCGAGTCCAGCAGCCAACATGGCAGCTAGCAGGGGAGCCAAGTTGGCCCATGTAAACCAGAGGGCGCCACATGCAGCGAGGAAAAGCGCAGAGTGCCAAAAGGCAGCAGTCATCAAGTAGATTTCTTCATCGTGGTTTTCTGATGGTTTGGGGATTGTTTTGGGATTATGGTGGTGACTGGGAACATGATGCCTGTGAAGCCACATTCTGAAAATATAATGGAAATAAGACTATCCTGAATTTATAGTTTCATTTTTCAATGAGTCAGTAATTTACTGTATCTCCACTTCAGAAAAAAATTTTCCGCTGTATCAAAAAAATTTATTGTGTGAGAATTACCTGCATTAAAATGGTTTGGATTTTCTAACTTCATGCAATTTCTAACTTCTCTCTTTTGTTTTTGTCATTATTGGTTTGTCCTTTGTTTCATGCTTTGAAGTGATTGAATGTCTTTGGGGGGTGTTGGGTTGGGTGGGGAGGGGGTTTGGGTGCAGGAGTCTTGGTTGTGCCTTGTGAATGCTGAAAAGTGGCCAATAAAGTGTTCTGTTCATTCATTCATTCATGCAAGTCACTTATAATTTTAAGGAATAAATTTATTGAATTATTTCAAAGCAGTAAGAAAGAAAGTAGTTTGTCATACTTTTCTGGTTATAGTCTGGTCAAAATTTTACATCACAAGGATTTGTTGAGATAATATTCTACCTGTACTTCCAATAAATTTTTTCATATCAGGACTCAAACAAGGCTGTTTTTATTCTGCTGTAGGACCTCATAAAAATACCACATTGGTTCTTTTCTTTTCAAGATTTTATCTTGATGAAATAATAAGTTTTAATAATTTCTTGACACTTCCTCCATAATTTTTTTCCAAGCAAATGCTTATTTTCAAAAATAAGATAAAGGGTTGACAGAAGTTTTATGCCAGATTCAGGAATAAAATGTTTTGAAAACACACAATTTTGGATGAGAAACAACATTGGAAACAAGTGAATGTTTAAAATTCTTTGAGCTAAATCAATAATTTGGAAATTATTTTCTTGAAATTCACATAAAAAGGCATCTTTCACATCATCATCACGGCATTGCAAAAGTAAATTTTGAAAGGCCAGGGCAATTTTTATGGTTTGGTTTGAAGATGTCAGTTGTCTGCACTTGGAAATTATTTTAATGCATTAATTGTCTTATCTTCGAGAGAATTTTAATGAAAAATTGAAAGTGTGGATGATAATTTGTTACAAAAAACGATCTACAAAAATTTTCAACATTCTTCCTTGTATAAGGAAATATTTTTTAAATTTACACACACGAAGACTTTTGAGCCACGCCGAAAAAGAAAATCTTGATAAAATTGGCGAAAGCTCCTTCACTTCACAATATCCACTCTCATCCAACCTTATGTTGAATTTGAAACGCAATTTATGCTAAATCCTTTTCCGGTACATGTTGAAACCCTGGATTTGACTTTGGCACGAGTTTTTGCTCTCGAGACGACCGCGAAAAGACTGAACCTCCTCGGGTCGTCGGTCTGCCATACTTTTTTTTTTTTGGCACGCCAAAAAATGTGGGTCTCTCGAAAAGCTCTTCAACTGTGTTTCTCTTTGGAGTCTAGACTTTATTGCAAATATTCCCCGAACATTTTCTGCGTCATTTCCGGGATAATCGATGGAAAATTAAATTTTCTCTGTGATTGTGAAATTCAAAAAAATAATTATATACTTTTAACACCTGTTTACTCACATTTTTCTTCCTTTAAAATAAAGTCAAAACTCTGTGAAGGTCATTCTTCATACAACCGAATTATTCTCTGGATAAAATTTGAAAAAAGGCTTGAAGATAGAACATTTTCTGGGGAATATTCGGAAAATACTTCCGCAGTTATATCCAACGTCCGGACCGGAAATTGAGGGCGGAACTGGCAAAATGTAATTGGCAGTTCGTCAGTACATTCAAGACTTCCGACGGTTGACATTTTCAAAGACGGAAAAACGATAAACAAAAAAAGGAAGGAGTATAAACACCATAGGAAAACGATCGCGATTTATTTTCGCTCTTTTTCTTTTTCTTTTTAGGTGAGGACCCAACAGAAAAAGACCCGTTTTGTATTTGGCAATGAGCCAAATTCGCACGTGCTTGGCAGGCTTTAATCGAACTTCTCCTCGCTTTATTTCTACTTTTTTTTTCCTTCATGCTGATGACCCAGTTTGAAAAGTTTGTGCGTGTGACTTTTCAGGGTTGTTTTTGTTTTTTTTATGCTGGTGTTTTGCCAAAAAGAACCTCGTCGAGGCTTCATTAGTTTTGCTCACGTTTCCTTTCTGCTCGTTTTCGAATTTTCCGTGATTTTTCGTTACACTTTCAATCCGCAGAATAAAAAAGTTACACGAAACAATAAATACTCATCGTAAATGTATTTTGATACAAAAATCGCAAGAAAATGACTGAACGCATATGTTTTCACTTTTTTTTTGAAAGTTTTATTCGTGATTCGATCGAAACATGCAAGCGATCACGAGACACAAGGTTTTTCTTTTTCTTTTTTTTTTTTAATCAGGTTTTGNGAAACTTTAGAGTAAGTCAAGAAATGCTGTGAGTTATTATGTGACCAATTGAATTCATGCTCACGTCACTGTTGTATTTTCGTGGTTGAGACTGTTGGAAACGTTGTAGACTTTGATGTTGGTGGCAGATCCTTTGACAGGGAGGTCAGTCCTGTCCATGTCAAAGCGCTCAATGACCATGGGATTGAAAGAAGGGATCCCCAAAAGAGGGATCCCCTCAGGGTTGGTCACCAGCTCATTGCCATTAGCCAACAAGAGCTTCAGCATGCAATCTGTGAACCTTTTGGGGGTCTCACACACTTCCACCCAGTTTCTCTTGCAATTAATCAAATCTGGTCCTGTTTTGTACAAGAAAAAATTGGAAATTCATTCAAGGTCAAACATGCAAATATTCTTCATCCCTTCTCTGAATACTCAATTATATTTTCTAAAATAAAGAATATATCTCACACAATAATGAAAAACTTTTTTCAGGCCCTGTGTTTTTTGTGCAAATCATTTTTGTTGTATGAGGGTTGAAACATGTCACCCTATAATCATTTTTCTGCAGAATGTTCATTCTGCAAGGTGTTGGTGTTCATACTGCAAGACACCACTCTTTTTGACTTTGTTTACATGTTGCTGTAATATTTAATATTATGTAATTGCACAATAACCTAATAAAACATGTATTTACATACAGTGAGACCCCAATATGTTTACATAATTCATGCATCAAGAGTGTCCCTAATTCAAAATGTCCCTGAGTTGAGTCTTTTTTTCCAATTTATTTCCATTAAATGATTTTAATTGGTGTTTCATGGAATAAATATTCATCAGAGTTCCATGAAAAAAAATGGTCAGCCAATTAAAATTGATTCAGGGAATATTTTACAACTTAATAAGAGCATTTGGAGCATTGAATACTGTAGCTTTGATCATTGAATACGGCACATTGAAATGTTGGCATCTGTGAAAATAACATTCAAGTCACAAAGAGAGAAGGAAGTCCCTCTATGCTGGAATTAATTTTTTCAATTAGCTGAATGGATGGGAAAATGATGAAGAAAATACCAAAGAATTTTTTTGCATAGATCTCTGGGTTTAAAAAAAATATTTGCTTCTTACAATTCAGCCTGCTTGAAGTCGCTTTCCCCAAAACTTCTTGAAATCTTTATCATTAAATCTATGCATGTCAACTATAAGTCAGTGTCTGCACGTTGGGCCTTTTTATGCCTTTTTCATTGGAAAATAAATGTCCTTATGCTGAATTGTCTGCATGTTGGGGTGTCTGTATGTGGGGGTCTCACTGTATTTACATAATTTTTCAATATTATATGTGATATTTACCCCATCACAGCCAGAATTTTATCCTCATGTAACCACTTCCAGCAAAACTCAATTCTGTGAGTAATCTGCTGCTTTTCATCAAAAAATTATTGACACATAACAGCTCTTGTGAATTTTTTAAGCATCCAAGTTGGTTTATACATTATTTCCAAAAGATTTCATAAATAAGATGAATAATTCAAATGATTTTTAAATTAGAATTAATTTTTAGTATTTCAATCATTTCACTTTATTGTCATTTGTTAACATTTGCTTGAAAACTTGAAAATATTTCCAGATGAGAGGGATTGAAGAAAATATTTGGACTCACCATAAGGACCATCCAGCAACTTTCCAGCTCTGGAAACTGCGGCCAAGAGAACCAATGCCAAAATGCACACTTGAAACTTCATGTTTCCATATATGAATTCCAACCAATGAATCTATGCCTGAAAAAAATCCTGAAGGTTCACTGAATATTTCTTCAAAGGATCAATTTTTTTCTACTTTTCAGATAGACTGCAGCTCTGAAACACGGCTAGAAAAACACTGAGGCATGTGACGCTGGAATCAACTTAAACCTGCATCGCAAGGGATTATTCCAGAATGATACGAATCAGAAAAGATCCCAATCGAACAAAGGGAAAGAAACCTGTTTTCAAGGGAACATAAGTCAATCAAGTTATTATTTTTTTTTCTTTTCTGGTCAATCAGGCTTCGTTAGTATATTTCCAGGTCAATGGCTTCTCCCTTCCGTGGCTGACGTTGATGAACCGGGTCCAGTCATTTTAATCAATTTAAATTGTCGCAGTATCCGTAATTATAATTAACGACGTGGAACACGGAAAACGATCCCAACAACCCTCTCGTGTACCAAAAATTTATTTTTAATTTTTATGTCAATTTTTTGAAAACAAACGGATGCTCTTCAAAAGTCTCTCACTATTTTTTCAACCGTTGTCAAAATTTCTTCCATGCATCTCTCAACGTTGTGCAAATTTGTATATGAGGTGAAAAAAGTGCCTTAACATAAATTAAAACAAGTAGCAGTGATTTTTACAATACTGTATTCCAGAAAAAAACATAGAATAAATTAATCACGTATCCCATGAATATTTCTGGATTTTAAGATATTTTCAAAAATCTACCCCAAAAAATTATATGCACACTCCACAAGTGACGTTAACTTTCTGATCGTTTAAAATTTAATCAACTGTTTGCATAAACTTATTTAAAAAAAAAAAGGTTTTTGTTTTAATTATCAGGCAGTCATCAAATGTGTTCATGTCATGGTCATGACAATAGAGCAAGAATTGCGCGTTGAATATTCGTGTGAGAATTTCCATTCTTTCTTGATTCCTGGAATTTAAAACAAAACTGTAATAAAGCTAAGTTGAATATTATGTATTGTTCAGCTTCTCAGAATTGTTGATGGTTGGCGATGGTTTTAATTAAGTGCTGAGGATCAGAGTAATCCAAAGCAGCAGATCAAGGTCTGTAATGACGTTTATTTAGATGTATATTACGTAAATGCAAAAGAAGGAAATTGAATACAATGGATTTGCTTCAAGTGAGTACTGGTCACTAAATTCAACAAAGAGGTAGGGAGAGAAATCAAATTTGTTGGGAAAACTTGAACAATGAACTTTTATTACGAATGTAGTAGGATTTTTTTTCTGATTCCCCCAGAGGACTGAGAAAATCTAATTTTATGCAAAATCAAATAACATCAATTAAATTAGGCTTCTTCTATTTTATTTATCTTCTTGAGCATCTGATCTTGACTCCAGCTTTCCACAAATGAATATTACATTGATTTAAACTTTTTAATATTAAAGAAGGACTGAGAGATAATTGCTGATGGTTCATGTACAAGCAATAAGCTCATAATCCATTATTAGGTAGTCACATATGCTATGACTACAAAGTATAAGTAGCATTTTGGATTGTTCCCTTGTTATTTCTTGTTCTGTTAAGCTTTGCTGTGCTTGGTGCACAACTGCACTTAGCAATCCATTGCTAAAACCCAGATGTGAGAAAAAGATGTCGAACTGACAAAAGAAACTCACAAAGCTGATTGAACAAGGAATAGAAAACTTGATTGGAAAGTGCAATTGAAACAAGAAGATATAAAATGAAGCCTTTTGGATAGGAAGAGTTGATTAGAATATGAAAACTTGATTGATTAGCCAGGCTACGGCTGGGACAGCAGTCCTAGTTTTAAAGAGTTGTATTTTTTGATGATCAACACTTGGTCAAGATTTCAGAGTTTGCGCAAGGAAAGCTTCTCTGCACTGAGATCTGCTCAGGTCAACAATTTGAATGCCAGTGTCAGAATCATCCAAAATTTTGAAATCAGGAAAGGAAGAGTTGAAGGATGCGGATTAGATTTCTATTCAGAAGATGTCCTTGCTGGGCCTGGGAACCAAACTCGGGTTTGGTTCTCAGGCTCCAGCAGAAGCTGTTGAATTTTCTCAAGATTTTTGCAAGGCAGAAGAGTAATTTAACTTAATCTGGCGCCAACTTGTCGGCATGCCAAAGTTTTTTCCAACACCAGAACACCTTTCTCAATCATTCTCATTTTCTTTGTTAGCTGTGCAACAATAGGTATGTCAACACCAATTCAAATTAGTTGCTAGACTTGCCTATGTTAGAGCAAGTTTCCTGTGACTGGACTTATTGCCACAAAACCATGTTTGTGTTGCTGTGCTCTGCAATGTATAATCTATTGCTGTGTTTATACAAAGTACTGTAATAAAGACACCCCCCTAAAATCTCTCATTGGAGTATTTTTGTTCTCTTTGAACGCATGCAGAAAACTAGTTAAATGACAGAGACATAAGTGTCTATTTTGGTTGAAAAATGTATCCTTGATGGAGTAAAATTGTCTGCTGGTTAGCAATTTAAAGATCAAGGATTTGATTTGTTCATGCCAATTTAAGAAAACAATCATTTATCACAAATCATAAAAACGTCCTTAGAACCCTTAAAATTACACATAATTAAAATTACAATCATTGCATGCAATCACTCCTGGTGGATCTTTTGATGTAACACTTGGGTGGCTAATGCAAGAAGAAAGAAATCAAAGATGAATAAGGTTTTATTATTGTACCAGGTCATATCACCAAAGAATGCAAGAGTTCCCAAAATGCCTTCACGCAGTCATTCAAATCAGCCCCATAATACTGTTATAAGCGTTGAATTCAGCCACGGTTTTGCGCAGTACCAGGGAATGCCATCTTTCTGCTTTGATCAGTGGGAAACAGGGTTGAGTTTTAGAGAAACTGCTTAGAGGTCGCTCAAACGTTTCCAGCCTTGATGGAACAGGTTTCCGAGCATAGCTGACATTCTGGAAGCAATCGGTATGGACATGCTTTCCACGATTGGTTTCACTCCATCGGTTTCTGCCACAATATTCATCAGACGAGCTGAAATAAATTGGCGAAATTTCAAACATTCAATTTGCAACAGCACGTGGCATTTCTTTCATTTTGGGAACTTTTTCCTGAATATCGATTTACTTTGAGTTTGACTGATTGTAATCGATTGAGCGAAAACAGGAAAACAAGAACCTGCTCGATAAATTTTCGTCTGAGCCACTCAATTTTATTCTTTGAGCATTTTTGAGTTCGTATTGACTTTTTTCGTTTTTATAGCTCCGAAATGTTCATTTAGTTGATTTTGGCGGTGTCGAATGGAATTTTTCACATTTTTGACAATACAGGAATATTTTTTGAATGGGGAAAATCACTGTTGATTATTTGTAAAACAATATTCCCTGCCCTCATATTTTTTATACATTGTCTTAAATTCATATCAATCATCCGTGAAATTTTCATTGGAATATATGTTCAATTTTCGTAGCATTCCCAGGAAGAATTTTCGAGGATGTTATCGATACAGACTTGATAACATTTGGATCATTTTCAAGAATTTATTACTGTGCAGAATATTTAATTTCTACGTTTGATTACCTGGACAAATAAATCTCTAAAATATTCCGAATATTTGAGATTAAATTTTTTTCAAGTATTTGCGCCTTGCGATTTTTTTCTCAACATTTTGGACATTCAGCTGTATATGATTTAATTACCGAGTTGATCATCACGGTCGTAAGGCTCGAACAACATTTTAAACTTCCCAAAACGAATTTGAGCAGAAGCCTTTTCAATGACCAAGCCGCCTTTTTTCTTCTCCCTCATGACAGCAAAACAAGTGCAGACGACGTCATCTGTAAAGCCCCTATGAAACTGTGTTGAATCAGCATAATTTAAATGAATAGCAGTGTAGATGACGCACCAAGTCGAGTCCGAGTTTTCCCTCTGGAGCGAGCGCCATCTATCTGCTGAGCGCCCTCTGGAGGTGAGAACCCGAGGTAATCACTGAGGTCTAGTTTCAGATCATAGGTGGTTTCCACAATGGAGGATGGGAGGTTCACTGTCAAGATGGCTGTTTTTGTTGGCACATCATAGCTGTAATCAATGTATATTCTTGTGATTACACATTTTGATATGCATTGTCAGTGTCACAGTGAAATATGTGATGGAGTGGGGTTTTTGCCCATATATTGGAAGGACTTGTTGAATAACTAACTTGATTTCTGCACAGTTTTGTTTACACTGATTGGGGAGTTCCATTGTGTCTATGAAAATGCAGTCCATGTGACAAGAATTATTTTTAAAACACTTATCATGACAAATGTTATTACAAGAAATACTTTTGTGCAATGTCCTTTGAGACAGTAAACCATAATGTAGTTTGTTGTCTGAATATTTGCCTGTTTTTATTTCAAAGATGCGTGCAAAAAAAAATTTATAGGATGGCATTTTTGAAAATCTGGAATTAGGTTAATAGTTTTTTATTTAACCCTTGGATGGCAGAGATAATTGCCTCAGGACTGTCCTGAGGCAAAGTTGGGATTTTTTCAGGGGGAGGGGCATTTCAGTTTGACCAAAGGTCACTGAAATGCCCCCAGGTTCCCAAGGGCTAAGTTTGGAAAAATGTGGGTGATGAAAATCCCATGGTCTCAAGAAATACCCGAGGTTAATCCTATGTTGGGAATGCCTGAAAAATGCCACACTGGGAAGAATTTTTTATTTTTGAGCGAAATTTTTCTGCTGGGTTATAAAAAAATTATCAGACTTCATCCTGACTTAGGCCTTGGTTCAGTAATTGTTTTTATTTTATTTGCAGACTTCTTAGAGGGAAATTTTTGAAAAATATCCTAACTTTGTTGCACAAGGTTACAACCATATTTTGAACTTTAGAACAAGTATAATCCTCAAATAAGTGGCACCATTCAACTGTGGTCTTTGTTGTCCTATAATCCTAAACAATCAAGTGGCACCTTTTTTTTGCAAGGAAGTGTGCATTGATATACAAAGTGATGTTGATCCTTTGGCAGCAGTGATGAGATTTGTTTTTGAAATTTTGTGGCACAAGGCATACAAAAAAAATAAAAAAGCAGGGATGATCAGGGGGGCCTAATCCAGAAAAATTCATATTTCTTATCTATTTTGGCAGACAAATTTTCCTAAACCTTGCTGGCTGCTGGGCAGCATTTTTTCACCTTCCCTTCATGGGATTAGCATTGAGGAATTTCAGACAAGATGGATTACCTTCCCTTGTTTTTTCTGGAGTTTTGCTACTCAGCCAAATCTTTGCTTTGATGACCTTTGGTCAAACCAAAATGCACAAATGTACAAAACATTTCTTTGCACTGATGCAGGATGGAATTTGACCTGCCACCATCCAAGGGTTATATCAAGAATTTGTAACATTGTGCAAAAATTAATGAGAAGAGCATCAAATTGATGTTTGATTGTGATTAACAGAGGCATTACTTACATGATTGAGGATTGATCCCTGTTGAATGCACTGGTCACATTGTAGATTACAACATTCTTGACAGAGCCCTTGAGTGGTATGTTTCTTGGCAACTCAAAGTTGTCCAGTTTGATGGGATTGAAGGATGGTATCCCTAGGAGAGTGATGCCTTCAGGAGAAGAAGCCTGGGGTGCAACAGCCAAAAGCAACTTCTCCAGGCAGCTGGAAAACATGTTGGGGTCTTGGCTCACTCTGATCCAGTCAGCCTTGCAAGCCAGTAAATCTTTTCCTGAAAATTCAGAAAGTTTTGCATTATTTGAAT
>CAJPEX010005317.1:0-16913 GCA_905338405.1 Notodromas monacha | reverse complement strand
ATCTGGGGTCGTTTTCTGAATGGGTGTGCAATGGGTTTCTGAATGGATTGTACAACAGTAATTAAAAGGGCGGGTGGGGGTGGTTGCATGCATGCTGGGAAACAGGGGTCGTTGGCAATGCATGCTGGCTGCATTTGAGAACGACCCAGGGATCGACTGCTCCCCCAGCCGTTTGACAGTGACCAAACAGCCGTTAGCCCAACATTTGGGTCAAAACGGCTTGCCAATGGAGCTGCAACGCAGGTTGCAATGGCAAAATTATTTGCTGGGTGTTGATGGTGTTGATTGTAAGTTGGGAATTAATCGCATTTACTTCCTGAAGAAGCCATAAAAAGTATTTCCCACACTTTTGGGGGGGAGTGTTGCATGAATTAAATGCGACATGAAATCCACCTCTGAGTGTGTATAGAAACTTTTTAGTCACCTGGCCAATAATGAATGAAACTCAATTTTAGAGAAGAAACATGTTCATATTTGCAGCCTGAACTTTTTGGTGAAACCTTTTAGGTGAAAAACTGTATTTTTCTTTTTGAATGCCCCAAGTGGGAGAACTTCATTTTTATTCCCTGCACCTGGTTCTATCGATTTTTATCAGGCAGAGATGTGTGCAGATTTTATCAGCGAAGGGTTACGATGGAAAAGTAATTTTGCGGAAATCAAAATATCTCAAATACTATGCGTTGTATCAACATTTTTGTTATCATAAAAAGTGTTGGAAACATTGTGATCTTGAATTTAAAATGTTGCGCAATTTTGTATCTTCAAAAGCGATCGAGATATTGGCTTTGTAAGTTTGCATCGCGAATTACGCAATTGTACAAATTTATCCTTGAAGAATTTCCTGGTTTTCAGGACTTGTTTTATTGTTGAAAAGTGCCTATATGCTCATGCTTGTTGTTCTGTGTATATAAGGCATTTGAAATCATGAATATAGTATCAGTCTCACTCAAACTGGCAGGGTTGCCTGTTGTTTCAATTTTTTGCCCTCTTTGACTTTAAAAAATCTAATCTTGGCTTGGGAGCTGCGTAATCGCTCTTCCACTTTGGTTTTCTTTAAATTTGGAAAAAAGTCTTGTGGAATTTCTTTTAAAACCAACCACACCTAAGAGCCACATAATTGCTTCAGCACTTCAAATACCTTCAAACACAGAGATTTTGTAAAACCCTTCATAATTTAAGAGTGATTGCGGGTAAAACTCATCAGATACATTTTGTTCACCTGGAACAGTTGATATCTGTTACAACTACAAAAACTTACCTGATGGTAATGATGGAAAGGCTATTATTTTTTCCCCCTTGAATGCGACTTGTTCTGCGGGTAAAACTCATCAGATACATTTTGTTCACCTGGAACAGTTGATATCTGTTACAACTACAAAAACTTACCTGATGGTAATGATGGAAAGGCTATTATTTTTTCCCCCTTGAATGTGACTTGTTCTGTGATATTTTATTTGAACCAAACATGTTTCCTTTGGTTGATACAAAAGGAGAATTTGTTCTTTGATTCCAAATGAAATTAATGCGTGGGTTTGGGGGACAATTTTAATGACGTTTTCTTGTACGCTCAGCAGATGAAATCCAATTCATATTTTTCACTTGAACAATTACTGTTATAAAGGAAACATATGCCCAGTTATATAAGGGCAGGTACGGACCATGTATATCCTATAATATTACTTCCTGTGCAATCAATAACCCTTCTGCAGCAAAGTCAGACTTATTTTTCCTGATTTTGGGTGCACCCAAGATGCAAGAATGACTTTTAACCCTTGTGCAGCAAACTTGGGATATTTTTGCAAAATGTTGTGCCATTGGGCACTGGGAATAAAAAAAATCTACTTTTTTTTTACCAAGGGCTAAGTTGGGAAAAAGTCAGATTTTTCTAATCCTGCAGAAAATTTTCAATGAAGAATAAAAAAATCCCTGGCTGGGTGGCGTTTTTTCTGCATTCCTGGCATAGGATTTGCATGAAAAAATCTTGGAAACAAACAAAATTTGCCTCCCAGATTTTTCCCAGCTTAGTCTTCCTCAACCTATGGGCGCATTTCAGTAACCTTGGTTCAAACTGAAATGTGCCGCCCGCGGAAAAATCCCAACTCCTCTGTGGACTGAGAAAGAACCCTCTGCTGTACAAGGGTTAAAAGCCATGACAGTGTGCAGAGGAAATTTGAAAAAAAACAGGCAAAAATCCTGGTTTTTTCACAGGAAAAATTTACTCAGGAATAAAAAAATTTAAATCTTCAAGGCTCACTTTCTCTCCTGGCCTTGTGCTCTTCACATTTCAAATATTACATTTAAGCTTTAAAGCCAGTAGCCCAGGTTAGAGGTCACAACAGAAAATGTCTGACTAGGGATTTTTGCATCATTTCTGTATCCCCAAATATAATCCAACTTGGCTCTTCCCCACCTGGCAGGAATTGCATAACCTTGCATAAAAATTAAATACAGGCCCAACCAAAAAAAATTTCAATAAAAGTGTGGTGCCTTAGTGAATACTTCTAGTACTCTATATTAAAAAAATAAAAATTTGACCACACACTTATATTTGACCCCTATATAGATAAGAACATTTTTGGAAAACTTTATTTTCCTCATTTTCAGTGCATGTATGTCTATTCTTTATGTTTTTTAAACATTATTTTTATCTGATCATGCATATACTTAGTATGGAAAAACCTGTTCTTCTTTGCTGCTTCATGAGCTCTTTTTGATGCTAAACGATCAGTTTCTTTGTGGTTTTCTTCTGTAAATTTATTTTCTATATCTTGAAGTTGACAAAAAAATTAATCAATTTTTGGGGATAATTTTTCTCTATTACTGTATTGACATGCAGGAGATGATTCTATGGGAAAACAAGGTCCAACATGCGGACATTCCGACATAGGGACGAGGTCTAAACACCAATTACGTCTGCATCTGGGGGTCCCACTGTTTAAAATACAGTACAATAAGTACTGTATACTGTACCTGGGCCGCGTCGATGTCGTCGGGGTTCGCCACCCTGTCCCAATACCCACAGGTATACTGCATGTTTGTGTCGAGCCAGGCAGCAAAGAACTCGTTGCCCAAATTGTAATGCCTTTTGGCAACAATGTCCGCTCGTGACACGGACTGCATGTTGAAGAGTCGGTAGTATATGTTGAAAATGCGCCAGTTCCACGCCTTCNAACATCTTGCGCTTCGTTTCCGGCGGAAGTTGGGACAAGCCGAAGAATATTTCATCAAGTGACTTAGAACCCGTGTCCCACATTTTCGCCATGTACGATTCCCCTAAACCGAGAATTCCGGATTTAGCCATCGCCCAAAAGGCCCGTTCGTCGTGGATCACGATGTCTTGGCCGATCCGTATGCCTGCGCTGGCGAACCGCTTGGTCACCACTCGGCGGATGAGGGAATTCACCTGTTTCCAAGTGCATACGTATAAATATAAAATTACAAATGGAAACACAGAAAGAAACCCTCAATTTGAAGAGATTCAGGATGCGGTGAGGGAGAGAGAGGAGGGAAATGAAAGACAAAACAATGTCGCCGATTACGTTTTTTCGTGAGGTTTATGGCCAGGGTTTTTATTTATGTTTTTCTTATTTTTAAACAAATTTCTAGAGGCAGAAATTTGTGAGTTTTTGCTTCGATCTGTTCTGCCGCAGAATGGCAAGGCATTCTAGACATTGTTGATCTCTTCGACCATATTTATCTATCATGGTCCGTGCAGAAATCGAAAATTTGAGCTTTTTGAACTGCGAAGCTCAACTGATTTTTAAAAAGTCTCGCGACGATATTTGAACAGAACAAAGAAATCCTTTCTCAGTCATACTTCTTGTGAAGATTCATTTTCCAGCTGTCCACAGGCAGTTTGTCTAATTACTGACATTCATGTGCTATACATCTTTGTTCTTTTGGTAAATCAAGTCAGATATGTTATTTTAATAAAAGTTTAAATCATAGTATAATATTTTAAAGCTCCTTTTTTTCGCCAAAAATGTGTGTAGAGTATGTAAAAAAAACTGTTGGCAAGAAAGTAATTTCTTTATTATTTTTTCAAATGAATTTGAAATCGGACTCAATAGTGCAAGCTCTGGTTGAAATTTTTAAACCCTTCATGAATTGTGAAGCATGCACTCCAGATGTGCAATTCATCTTACCAACCTGCTATATCAATATTTTGTTTTGATTTTTAAAGCAAATGTATTTCTAAACACATTCAATAAAGTCGGTTGGCCCAACCTGAACGAGCAGACTTCAATATAACATTTTACGAAACCACAGTTTTGCCTTTTTAAAGATTAATTCTCAAGAATGGAGACTTAATTGATGATAGGTACTGTACCAAGTAAATTAACACATTGACTTGTTAATTATTATTTTTTATTTCAGCGTTAAAAAAATAAAAATTTTGAAAATTACTTAAGAAAATTGCATAAATGGCAAGACCGTCTATTGAAAGAAAAATGTGGACAAATAAGGGAAATGTCAGAAAACAGTTGCTTATTCGTCAAGATTGTTCAAGCTTTTGAATCACGTCAAAGTCCTTAATATTTCACATCTTCACGATGTCCTATCTGCCTGTGACTTTAATTTCACGATTTTATATACCGTATACCTTGCTGATTTTATGATAAAATTGCGAACCTTCGGGGATATGAAGTTTCTTCCGATGATGACGACGTAAATAGCGACAATTCCACAGCCAGTCGTAACCACTGTGGTCCCGAAACTGGGCAAAATCGCAAAAATGTCTCCAAATTCCATTTTTCCCTTTTTTAAATACTGTATAATCAGAAAAAGCAATTTCGAGAAATTGCTCAATCACGTGATGGATCTCGCAGATGAGAGGAAATTACACGAACCACTTTGTGGATTGAAACATGACCAGAAAAGAGGAAATACTGTAATACGGTTGTGTTCACTTCTGTGCCCATTAATATTCTGGTTTTCCGAAATTCTTTTTTTTTTAAACTAAAAGACCGTGCTCGAATACACCGGTAACTCGGTTAACAGGATTCCAAATTTTATATGGAGATTCCGTGCGAGTACGTAAGTTGAAATAGTTCATCTGTTCCTTGAAAAGATTGAAATGCTCTCGTCGGGATGAGACATGCGAAAAGGTTATAAACATTGAATTATTTTCGATCGGGTGAGACATACGAAAAGTTTAAAAAAATTGAAATATTCTACATTAAATGAGACGTGCAGAAAGATCAGAAACATAGAAATGTTTTCGATTGGATCAGGCGTGCAGAAAGGTTGACAACATTGGAATGCTCACGATTGGATGATTCATGCGAAAATGTTGAACTTTGAATAAGCACTTCTCAATTTCTACTGCGAATTTTCAACATTTGATGATTTGTGCCCTTAACTGGAGAAGCGTTTTATTACTTTTCTGCGAATAAACTAATGAGACTAAATTCTGCTATTTTGTGTGAAAGTATGACAAATCATCATGCTCAGTCAAACATCGAAGGAAATAGTAAAAGGTCAGAAATTTGAAATTTTTTATGGATAATACAATGTATGAGATGTGCCCGCTGTGTTAAAAGGATATGGTACTTATTCCTGAGAGTACCATTTGGCCAAGTAGTGCACCAGATTGGCAGTGCAACTTTTCCCCTGTATGCAGCATTTTCAAACCTATGTCGACAAATCCTCAACCTGGGTCAAGGGTACCTAATACAGTGAAATCTTGTTACAACAGGATGTTCCAAAACATTTTTCAGTATGACCAACCTTTTTCCAAGTCTGGCAGAAATCCTGTAGGGTAAATTAAAAAAAATCTCATTACAACAAACTTGCCAATTCTAGTATAAAAAAAATTTTTGAGGAAAATGTGAAATTTTTAATTAAAAATACCCAATGAAGCCAAGCACAATCTCAATTTTTTATGTGACTTGACTGGTTCTTATTGGGACATAAGGTGAAATCAAGGAAACAAATTCTTGAAAATTCAAGAGAACATCCTCTCTTCCAAACATTTTTTTTATGGGTTAGGCAAGATCCCCAAATCTTGCCTAACCCATGAAAAAAACTTTGGATGAGGGCGTGGGGGGAGATGAAAAATATAAACACAGCAAAACTCATTTTAAAAGGCATTTATATGTTTGAGAAACCCTACTGATGCTTTAAAATGTTCAGCTTTTTTGGAACATCCACCATATAAATCTGTGCAGGAATTGCTTACAAAAACTCAAGGTCAAAAAAAGTGCTAGTGTTTACCTGTAATTCATAGGAAATGTTTGTTATTCAAATTTTTGAAGATCACAGTTTTTTAAACACTGGAGAACATTTGAAAGGGCCACAAAAGACAGATGTTGAATATTTGTAACTTTAATTTTTAAATCTTCCAATCAGTCAAACATTTTGAAAATCTCTTCATAACAAATTATCCATGATGAAAAACTTTTTCTGAAGTCCCCACAAGTTGTTTTAATGATATATGTTAGTATACTGTAGTTTGTTGTGACATTCCAGTGCATCCAATCTAAATTGCTCAAGCTTTTCATTAAATAGTTAACATAATTCCTTCCTGCATCAGTGATGAATTTGGGTAACTTGCTGAGAAATGCGTGATAAGACCACAAAAATACAATCTTTAAAACCCAGCAATGCCTCGCGTAGTACCCATTGAAAACCCCCTTTAAAAAACGTATCCATTTTTGTGGCTGATTTTTTTTTTTCTTGAAAGAAGCAAAATCGATCAAGCAAGATTCTTGCAAATTTAATGGCGTCTCCCAAAAATCGAGATATCAGAGTATCCATAGTCCAATTTTTTTTTGAGACATCTTTCATCAAGTGAAGAATCTTCTCCATCAGCTTCCAGGCCGCAGTCCCAGTTTTCTTCATTTTATTAACCAATTACGAAGCTGTTTGGTAACGGTTCTTAAACCAGCGCTGACTAAATCAAGAATTTCTGGTTATTATTATACCCCAGCCGGTGGCCGTTTGCTGATGCGCAGCAGGCTTTTGCCTCTTGACGCCGGGTTTCTTGAACCCTTGGTACCACCAGAATGGAAGCATCACACCAGGAGGGAAGTTCCATTGAAGGAAAGAAGGGTACGTGAACCCTATAACCCGGATACTTCGCATTCATTCCCGAGCATTCTTTAAAGAGCTGGAAAAAACACTAGCCCCGGACGAAGGAAACGAAAAAATATCTGGTTCATTGGGAACGAGTGAAAGCATATTATGCAACGTACGAATGACGAGCGGAAAAGAAAAGCGCTCGTTTGCTTTCGAGTGTCGACCAATGGCCACAATACTGCTAAATTTCGGGAGATAAATCAAGCAACGCTTTTAATGAAATCATCAGCATGGACTTCGCATAGCTGATGAAAAAATCTGCCTTCATATCAAGAATTGAATGGAATTCGGGTATTGAAAACATCGGCAGGAACTCGACAGGCCTTGTACGAGATTCTGTTGGATATCCATGTATATTAATTTGATCATGCTTTTCTCTTATTATGTAGACCTCATTTTTCGTGATCTGATGAGTTCAAGGAGCGTCGACCAGAACGACAGTATACAGTACAGTACTGCATACCCGTTTGATTTACCAGATCTAAGACAGCGGCCAACAAGACCAGTCCATTGATATGCACTGGAAAACAAATGCTAATTACACTTGATTGTATAAGTAGATATTACTGTCCTATATCTTGAAGAAAATGATAATACTAAGAAATACCGTCCGGGCGCGTTTGAATGTACTTTTTAGTTTTTCGAGAAAGAAATAATTGACAACGAATTTTACAGAGTTGAAAAACCATGGGTAGCCCTGCATGACATTCATATAATCTTCCAGGTTATGCCCCCATTATTGAAATTTTTATATTTTTCTCGGTGGTATATCCCGAGTAATGGAAAGTTGATCGACTTTCAATGCTGTCATGTGAAAAAATCGAAGTTTTTTTTTCAACTTCGGAAGCGTCGAAGTCAATTTGAGCTGGGATATTGTTATTCGGTGTAGGAATTCCGGACAGGGATCATTTCACAAAACCAAAGTTTTACATAACAGTGCTTATTTTAGAGTCTTATGACATAAAACTGTTACCACGGTTATATGGTAGTATAATTTGTCGATTATGCATATTTGCGGATCCTACGTCCCGCAAGTAGACCGTTATTGAAAAGCACATCCGTTGTGCATAGTAAATACAGCATATCTGCTTGGAAAAATCAGAAAATATCTGGAATTCTTTGTGGATTTATCTGAAGTTCCCCATGTAAAAATGGTCAATTCATCCAAATTGGATGCACGTCTTTGGTGGAGCCGAAGGATGAACTTCTGTCAAGATTTAAGCTCATTTTGATGACGTCTGAAAGGATGAACACAAGAGGAGCTGCATATAAGCACATATTGAGGCATTCCTTATTTCAAGCTCCTCATGTGCATAATCCTTACGCGTTCATGTTTCAGTACAACAGATTCATCCCTATGCCAAACCAGGAGTACAGTAGTAACCTGGGGTCGAAGTGGACATCGAAATCCACACACATACAGTACAGTATTTACGTGCAGATTTGTCTCAACCCCAATGTTGCTTGCACGTGGTGAGGAACGTCACTGAGGGTGAAACAAAACACAATATATTTCGACACTGAGTTTCTTGATCCTAGGTGTCACTCGAAGAATATAAATCGTCCACCCCAACAACAAGCTCTCACGGTTCTTCAAGACTCCGAGATCCACGCCCGATTTCCTGCGTGAGATTTGTATTGTACCGAACTACCGAGGAAATTGTAATGCAACAAACATCGAAATCTTATTAATGCATACGAATGTCGTCGGAGATCATGAAAATTCGTCCCGCTGGACATTCATCGTAAGATAAGGATCAAATCATCGGCGCGCGGGCAAGAAAACATTTGGAAATTAATCATGCAGAAGTGATGAAAGTATACCCTTTGCTCGAAGCTAGTCTGATAAAAAAATCCTTAACTTGACGGTTAACAACAGGATTAAAAATGAACTGTATGAGAATATGACTGAACGAATTATTCTGTTTGTGTTTCGCTCGTATGATCTTATTGAAATGAAGTAATAATAAATTCGTATGCAGGTGTTTCTTTTTTATGCCGCATGTGTTGCGTTGTATATCATATTTCATCAGCTTAATAATAACAAGAATAAAATATGCTGGGCTCAGATTATGTGCATTTACATCGGTTCAATCTCGAATCAAAGAAATGTCCAGTATTAAAAAGACGATAAGTATTTTGTGTTTGTGAAAAATGTTTTTCGCTTTTTATTATGCTGTATAGTTTACTCTTACCGCATGTGTATTCTACTGGATGCACAGCGCATGATTAAACTCAACTGATAATGCTGGTACATTAGCCGAGTTTCCACGGCTCAGAACATGGTACACTCATTTCAAATTAGAAATTTTTTTGACTAATTCAGATTTGACCGCGAAGCAAAAAGCTGTACTATAGTGTACTGTATAATTCGCGATCTGTCGCACGCGGCAATGAAGAATCACGCTCCTGCAGAATTCGTCTCTCAAAAATAAATTTATGAGTCTTTCTTGCAATCTTAGATGTCACATCTCAGTCCAATTCCATAGTCTTTTATCTGACTCATCATCCCTTGCCTAATGACGCAGGAAATGGATTCATTAGCGCACTCCATTCGTGTGTTATGGTGAATTAATGATGAAAACAAGTATCCTGTTTTTTTTTTTACGCTTCCCATGTATTTTCCTGCATTCAATATATTTTCTCTCAGAAAGCTATCACAGGCTCTGGGTTTTATCTAATATTGATGTCCCAAATCCGGTAAATCTTGATGAATGTGGTTCGAAGCCGGGGCGCGCTGCTTCGATTTCCACTCTCCAGCAGTAATGACATTCCAGAAAGATCTAATCTATCCTAGAAGATTCGAATTAATCCCAGAACAATTTTTCTCCTGGGTGGACATGACATGTCAGTCTACTGTAATGCGTTTCCCTCTGTGTATGTGTATGTAGGCGAGTCCCAAATCAGTCGAATCTGCTTTACAGCTAGAGATGTCAATTCAGTGAACAGCACTTACTTTTAATTACATAGTATAGGGAATCTACTTGAAATTGTATTTTCCTTCTTACCTATTCAACAAATGCCTAATATTGTCCTGTTGAACCTTGATAGTAAACCTCCCAAAGTCAAATGGCTTCTGAATTTACAATTTTTTGCAATTTGCAATTTGACCACCTGTATACACAAATCTACAATAAATTGTATCTTTTTGCAGAAAATTCATGTGTACATGTGGATACTCTCTACAACAAAATTTATGGGACTGAGAAAAAATTGTTGTAGACAGGATTTTGCTGCTGAGAACCTCTATATCATGATGTAAGAACCCTCTGGGACAACGAAGATTGTATTATGCAGAGAAAATCATATTTTAGACAAGTTTGTTGCTGTGTAAAGAGTACGCCTATATTTACAAGAGTCAATATGTGAAGATATTACGACGAATTCTAGGGTTGAGATTATATTTTAACTCATTTTTTCAGTCTTCCGTAATATCGTAATAATGTACAGTATTTAAAAGATACTGTACATGTTTTTGAATAGGGCTCACAAATGAGAAAGAAGTGATTGAGGACGGCGGACCGTTTTTTCATCTATGGGTTCAAATATATTGAAATTTATTAAATTATTTTCTGTCGGGCAGATTGATGAAGGAATACAATTCAGAGCTTTTAGACTTTCAGAAAAGCATAAACGATGAATTCACCGCGATTTTGATGAGAATACCGAAGCTATCGTAAATGTGGGAAGTTACTTTTAAATGGCGCGGAAATGGTTTCACATAAACCCCAATGTCTCCAAATTACCATAGTTTCCGAAATGAAGAACTAATAAGCACTTTTTAACCGACACGGGGATTATCAAACTTAATCTTCCTACTTAATCCATATACGGACATCGCAGCGAAGTGGAGAATCTCGGCATTCTCAAAGTTCCTCTGCATAGATCGACATTTTTTCCCGGAAAAATGTCATGAAAAACTTTCAGGGATACTAATTTTGCTCACGATATTTGGTCACACTTCGCGCCAGATTCGTATGCAATTCTTGCCAGTGTGACTTCCATTTATATTCGACATTATACGAGATAAAATGCGATGACTGAGGATTTTAAAAAAATGTGCAAAACCGTGCTCTATTAGTCAACTGTATACTGAATCATTTTCCAGCACACATGGATGAATGAGTAATGCAGCTATTCCCAGCGTTTTAAATCAAAAAGACAAAGAATATCGTATCTGGCTCCAGCACTGCTGTGTGGAATTTTTTGTACCCATGGCATGCTGGGATTCTGCCCGGGTTATTCACAGGTAATTTTTTCTCAACATTTTTGCGAATTTAGGCTCTGTAAATACTTTTTCCTCCCCTCTTGGAAAAACAAAAACTATCAGTGGGGGCCTCAAGATGTGGACACAATTGGTGCTTGGACCTTCTCCCTGATGTGTTTGAGTGCTGTATGCATCTCAGTTCAGATTTTCCCATAGAATTTAAGGGAAACTTATTTAATTGGTTCTCCAGTTTATCAAAAATTAAGAATTAGTCCTCAAAAATTTTTTAAAAACATTTTTCTCATCTTCATCATACAGGAAACGACTGAGCCAAACATAACCATACAAAATCAGATCTTTTGACATTAAAAGGAGTGCAAGAGCCAAAGAACAAAAAACGAGTCTTCCTTTACTGTGCACAGATGCTGGAAAAAAAATGCTGAAAACAGCAAGGATTAGCCTGCTTTGCTTATAAATTGGAGGACATGCACAATAAAATTTAAATATAACATTTTGTAAATATTAAGAACAGCTTAGTTTGTTCAAGATATCCACATTTTGTTAAATATAACTTTTCCTCTTTCCATAAATATTGGAAAAATTTCAATGCTCAGATGTGAATTGTTCGTGTTCCACGTGTCCCGAACTTAAATTACCCCTATGTCAGGATCTCACTGCAGTTAGGCACAAATGTAGTGCAGTACTGTACAGTATTTTTACACTTGAATATTCTACAATTGGATTCTTTTCCTAGACAGAGAAAGGAGAGGCAGATGGAATAACACTTCTTTTTTTCGGAATCGTTCCCACCTCGTAGCCAGATGTTCAGCCCGGGATGGGTTTCGGGGGGAGAGAATAATAAGCGAACCGCGTCGCCGTCAGAAACTGGAGTCGTCACATTACCAGGGTTCGACCCTGCCGGGTGCTAATAAACAAGCCGTTCGTCAGTGACAACCTCCGTGCCTGCCACCCCTCGTCAGCATTCCATCCCCTCACACACACACACACACATACAAGCACATTTTTTGGCAGCTGGAGATGGGTATCTCGCCCACGCATCGCGAATTACGCCTAACGTGAGCGGGGAACTGGAACCGCCCCGGGACCTGGCAACAGTTTTCCCTTTCTGCGTCGTAGTCGACGGTATTTTCCTCTCTTTTTGTTACAGTAGTAACCGTAGGTCAAAATGCGTCATTCAATGTTACCCCATGATAGGCAGTTCCGGGAATCGTTGTTTTGATGATAATAAGGCTTAGACCTACTGTTGTGCTCGCTAAATCTGTCAGAGGGAAAGCAACTGAGGTAACTCCGTTATAATACTGTACACTACATTACAGTCCTTGTTATTTACAGCAACGACGTAGCACCAATAAGCAGCGTTAGTGCGAAAGAAGAGTGAGAAGAACGCTGAAAAAAAAGCTATTAAATCTCACGCCAGAATCCGTTCAGCACATTCCATGAGATGGAGGATTGAAATGTCCCGTAATTACATTAAATAATTTACTGTGATGCAAGACACGTGAGGCAAGGACGCAAAGTAATATGATGCTGTGCATCCCAAAACCTTTCTTCCTGCTGCTTTAAATCTGATGCTTCAGACTAATATCTAGAAAATGTAGCCTGATTTCCTGAAACATTTGCGGTTCCAGAAATAAAATTCAAGTTAGTCGCGTACGCATTCAAAATGATGTTAATGCGATTTTTTTGTATTAAATCTTAAATAACATTATTATAGATGGGTGTTCATAAGAAATAATTCGCTCGACCTGAGAATCTAAGGTCTAAGCAATACAAAATGCAAGGTATCATTGATCACTGTATTCAATGAATGAGTGGCACGTGCACTCAAGCATGACACACATCTGGTTTTTTAGCCTAATATTTTGATAAAATCCTATCATCAAGAAATATGCATACCTTATTCTCAGAGGCTGAAAACTGCAATATTTCAAACATAAGTTGGAGCAGAACTGGAATATAGGCAAAAATCAAACCTTCAGTTAACAACTGCTACAAAGAAACCAAGATTTCACGATAGAATCAAGTATGATCCACATCCATGCAACTAAATTATTTTGAAAAGGTTCGGCCTGACTTTAGGATGGATGCAACCTCCTTTTTCCTCTCAATTTTGAGAAAAAAAGGAACAGTAGTACAGGTGATACCTTCGTTAAACTGGAGGGTGTTAAGTTGGTAGAGAGTTAAACTACCAACTTAAAAGTCCCTCCAAATGAACGGTAAGTCGGAGACGGGGTCTTTATTTGGACGAAACCGGTGAAAAAACTTGAAAACAAGTGATACTGTATTTCTAAATTTTATGAAGTGCCTTGTAATTTGACTGCTTTGAAATTTGACCCTAGTCTGGTACTGGATTAGTCCCTAGTTTTGATCCTAATTGCAACTTGAAATTAGGCTATTAGTTGCAATTTGACCCTAGTCTTGCAATTTGACCCTAGCCTTGCAATTTGACTGCTTTGCAATTTGACCCAAGTCTTGCAATTTGACTGCTTTGCAATTTGACCCTAGTCTGGCAATGGATTAGGGTCGAATTGCAAGGTACCATCCTTAAGATGATTGGGTACATAAGAAGTGGGCTGCTTTTCGAAAGCAAATTTTCACATACCCAAGACCGTCCTCTTATATTCGAGGCATTGAGCTGTTCATCTAATCAGCTTCGTCCAATTCCGACCGGAAGAGTCGACACCGTCGTCGTCGTCGGGTGTGGATAGCGTCAACTTCCCGTGTCGCGTTTCGATTGCTGCTTGTTTACCCGACGGCGCGTCGTGTCGTGTCGCGTCGTGTCGCGTGCTGTGCTTTGCTGTGCCTCGTCACCTCTGACGAATGCTAATTACCCTTGCTCTTCGGTTCGCGTAGACAGCATGCTAGATAGTCCTCTGGGATTCCACTCACGCGTGAGGCGGGGAATCCGGGGAAGCGTAGGGTAATTCGGCTCGTTCGGGCGGTCGGGGTCTGATGGGTCTCTGTATATAGTCTGGTCGGGGTTCCGAGCAAGAAACATTGTCTGACGGGACGAATAAGGAAGACGGCTTGAACAGTCTGAACCCCGCCTCTAAGGGGGGAAACAGACACCAACTGGTTCGCAAAGAGCAGAGTATAACCTTCCGCTTTCTCAGCAGCAGCAACAGCCCGCCTCTTTGTCGCACTAGTACAAGCCCCGCTCGATTAAGTTCCGTTTCTTTTTCGCTCCTTTATGGTAATTTCTCGCTGGAGAAAATGTTTCGAAGATAGCTTCCTGTTCAGTGCTGGAGCACATGACGCCACCGAGTAATAAAAGACGCATCCTTTTTTTTTTTCTTTTCAGCGCCTAGAGTATTTGAAACAGTTGTGCGTGCGAATACAGTATCAGACTAACCGAAAATTCGCTGAATTCATCATCTTTTTTTTTTATTCACCATCATAAATATCCATTTTATTCCAGGCCATGCTTCGTTCACCAGCTGAACATTATTCAGTGTTCCAGCAACAAACTCAGAGCAGAAAGTGGTCGCAAATATTTGTTCAATTGCTTGCAAACTGAATTCTTATTGAATGAACAGAACACTTTATTTGCCACTTCTCAGCGTTCACAAGGTTCAATCAAGATTTCCACAACCACACCCCCTTCCCACCCAACCCAAATCCACTCAATGACATGTAATCACTTCAGAGCAGGAAAGCACAAATTGATAACAAAAATAGAAGAAAATTAATTACTTATTAAAACAAAAGTGTGTGTACGAACTCAAATCAGGACTCAAAAGCAATCATGATCAAAATATCTGGTGTACGACCAAAAAATCAAAAATTATGAGACGTCAATGAAGTTATAAGACACAATCAAAGAAAAAAAAAACTGGCTGATTTTTTTGGCAAGTTTTTTTGCTGAAAGTTTGCCTTGCAATATGCAGCAGCAGCAAAGATCGTACTTCGCCTCTCACTGAAGCTCGGGAGATTTACGAGATCTTCTCATAACCAAGCAATCCTTTATAATGAAGAAATTTATAAAATCTGTATGCATTTTGATCCCCAGTTTCCTCTATTTCATGGTTACTTTTGCACTTGAACGCCTCAGGTGTCAGATGGATTTTATATAAAAAGATAATTTGAGGTAAGGTGCTCATCCGCTCAGAAAGATTACATTCGGTTAAGTTTAGGTCAAGTACATTTTTATTTTGCGTCATCAGACATTTCAATTCCTTTGAATCTTGTCAAATTCAATTCATCTCCTTCTATGTGTTGGACTCAGTCAGGTTATATTTTTTAAACTCATCTGTGTAGTTCAAGTAGTCCATTGCTTTTAGTATTAATGAAAATGCAGTAATGAGGTAGCATTTTGTTTATTGGGGATTTTACTTGATATTGAGAACTCACTTCGTATTTTTATGATCTGATTTTGCCAGGTTGGGCCAAAATAAGTAATATAAGAATGTAAGACGCTCAATAAACTTCAAAGAATGCTGTTTAGAGCGAATTTGGAAAGGAAAAAATATTGCTCATGCACAGTATATGTTTGTAATCAAGCAGTGAACAGAATCTTTGCTTGAAACATTCATTATAAATTGTCAACGCTACACCACCTTATGGGACATCCCCCATATAGTGCCAAATGTTAAATTCTATGAGTTTAGTTATATCGCAAAATTATTGTACAGTATGACTTTACCATCGCAATTTGTTGGTCTTCCGGTCACAAATTCTATGCTATCCATGAAAAGAAAACGGAGTTAGCAGTAAGCTGTAGAGCCTTACAGTGATCCGCTATACAGATGATCATTCAAAATTTTATGAGAATGCTGTGTTGGCGAACTGAAAGCCACACGCGGTGCCGAAATCAAGACGCGAGAAATACTGAATCTGCAATAAATCGGATTGCATCGCATCGTCTAATCTATCTGGAACAGTATTATTGTTCCTTGGGCATTTGAAAACAAACAAAAAAAAACTTTCAAAAATAGCAGCACCATCAATCCTTGACCAAATACAGCAGCAAGTACCGAAATTCGTCTCGATTTTATTATACAGTACTGATCTTTGAAAGAAAAGTCACGGTTGGCAGCCTGCCTTATACTTGTGTTCATAAGAAATAATTCGCTCGACCTGAGAATCTAAGGTCTAAGCAATACAAAATGCAAGGTATCATTGATCACTGTATTCAATGAATGAGTGGCACGTGCACTCAAGCATGACACACATCTGGATTTTTTAGCCTAATATTTTGATAAAATCCTATCATCAAGAAATATGCATACCTTATTCTCAGGGGATGAAAACTGCAATATTTCAAACATAAGTTGGAGCAGAACTGGAATATAGGCAAAAATCAAACCTTCAGTTAACAACTGCTACAAAGAAACCAAGATTTCACGATAGAATCAAGTATGGTCCACATCCATGCAACTAAATTATTTTGAAAAGGTTCGGCCTGACTTTAGGATGGATGCAACCTCCTTTTTCCTCTCAATTTTGAGAAAAAAGGAACAGTAGTACAGGTGATACCTCGCAATTTGACCTCCCACAATTCAACCATCTCTCAATTTGATGGTTGAATTTTCAGGGAGGTTTACTTGCCATTCAGCCTCTGCCCCAGAAATAAACCTGCTTTGGCCACTTTTTTGAACTTTTGTTC
>CAJPEX010005316.1:0-16921 GCA_905338405.1 Notodromas monacha | reverse complement strand
GATCATCCAGTATATTCGCGAATATTATACTCTAGTGTCTAGTCTACATGGGCTGAAGTTGTTCTACGATCATCAATGGGGTATTAAAAAACTCAGAAGCATTTCATCTCCAGTAGCAAAAATATAATATCTCTTTTGATCAACATATATTCTGTCGGTAGAAGAACAGTGACGTTATTCACAGGTTCCCTTTTTTACATTTGCCTGTAGTAGGCCCTACAATTTTCAAAACTTTTCCAGCCTGTTCATCAGCGGAAAATTTCAGAATTGACCCAAAATGCAATTAAAAATTCATAGAGCAGCATATAAATTAAGCAATGCATCAATTAATTTTTAATTATCATGCGAAGGATTTTTTTACTCCAAAGAATTTATCACTGTACAGAGCATCTGTCTGTCCCAGAAAATTTCAGAAGACGGCCAATATGAATAAATTGCAGATCTCATCGTCCATGCACAAAAAAGATGCATGAAAAATTACAGAAATACTTAGAAAATAAACCCAGAGTATAGCTTTTAAAATGTTTTCCAATTGTTTTCTTTTTTTTAAGAGAAAGTACAAATTCATGAAATGTGTGAACTTTTCTGTCGCGTTTACGAACCAAGTCAAAAAGGAATGCATTATGTCCTTTATGTAAACGTCCTTTGGATCTCCCAAAGTCTTTATGCACTTTAAAAAGTAGACAGAAAAGAAAAAAAGAAATTTCTACGTACGCCCAGTAAGTTTTATAAAACAAGTGCACTTTTTTCACGAAGACCACATTCACTAAAATGAATTAGGGGGAAGTGAGACAGCAGAACTCCTTCGATGCTCTCATAATTTTTATCACGTTCTGTCTCGGTTGAGACACGACGAGGCCAAATAACATAATTTTCATGAATTTATTTAAATAATAGCCTTACTCAATTTCGGCAATTTTCTGATTCAAATTGCGGGTATTTTGCCGTATTACTCAATACAGTACTGGGAAAAGTATCCAGAAACCTTTGAAATTTGAAAAGTACGAGGGTTTCTTCTCTTCGTGTGACTAAGAATGATTCTTTTGCGAATTTCGTGGAATATAAAGGTCAAACTTCACGAAATGCTCATAAATCTGCACCATTAATGTCCAATGACGGTAATTAAAAGCTATAAAATGTTGAAGAATACGGTTTTTGATACCCCGAGGAAATAAGTCGAAAGAAATGCTAATAAAATTGGCAGAGATCGGACTGAATCGTTCATCAATTTTCGGAACTCCATGTTATTTGTTCTATTATGAGGTAAGCAACTCGGACTTGACAAGGTTTCAAATTTTCGATCAAGTTAATCGATATTGGACTGGTAGTTCCTGAATTTGCTGCTTGCATTAATTTATATTTTCTGTGAGTACCGTAATGTAGAAGAAGGCCTCTGACAGATTTCCCAACTGATAGGCGAGGAGACGAAAATATATTATATAACTAGGAATGAAAACCTTTGAAAAGAATATTTAAAAAATTTGTCTGTCACCTCAACTTGAATTTCCGAAGAAATGCGGAATACGTAACAACGGAAGCTTCACATTTTGTAAGAAAATATCCTCATCAACAAAGACTGGCAAACATGCGTTTCTGTCTCAGGCACGTCAAAAATTCTGAAAGCCGATATAGTTTCCTCATTTTAAGGACTGGACAAAAATATTTTTGAAAGGACATTTAAAAGATTATTCCTGACATGAAAATGAATTTCCGATTATGAATATGTTTGCAAGGATGAGGCTAACATTTATATTTATAAGTGGAAATGATCAGAGGCAAGAAATGTCAGAAAAATGCTCAGGTGATGGGCTTCTGGATGATCGAAATGTTTTTCCTTACGTAATACAGGAAATACATTTGCAGGAAACCTAGAGGGTTTCAGAAATACGTGAAATTTTTCATCTGTCTTTTCTTTTTTTCTTTAAAGATGCATGCGGGTCATTCAAAATATTTTTAAAGTGCACTTTTTTTCACGAAGACCACATTCACTAAAATGAATTAGGGGGAAGTGAGACAGCAGAACTCCTTCGATGCTCTCATAATTTTTATCACGTTCTGTCTCGGTTGAGACACGACGAGGCCAAATAGCATAATTTTCATGAATTTATTTGAATAATAGCCTTACTCAATTTCGGAAATTTTCTGATTCAAATTGCGGGTATTTTGCCGTATTGCTCAATACAGTAATGGGAAAAGTATCCAGAAACCTTTGAAATTTGAAAAGTACGAGGGTTTTTTCTCGTCATGTGACTAAGAATGATTCTTGAGAATTTCGCGGAATATAAAGGTCAAACTTCAAGAAATGCTCATAAATCTGCATCATTAATGTCCAATGACGGTAATTAAAAGCTAGAAAAAGTTTAAGAATACGGTTCTTCATACCCCAAGGAAATATATTGAAGGAAATGCTAATAAATTGGCAGAGCTCGGACTGAATCGTTCATCAATTTTCGGAACTCCATTGTTATTTGCTCTATTAATTCTGAGGTAAGTAACTCGGATTTGACAAAGTAAATCGATATTGGACTGATAGTTCCTGAATTTGCTGCTTGCATTAATTTATATTTTCTGTGAGTACCGTAATGTAGAAGAAGGCCTCTGACAGATTTCCAAACTGATAGGCGAGGAGACGAAAACATATTATATAACCAGGAATGGAAACCTTTGAAAAGAATAGAAAAAAATGTGTCTGTCACCTCAACTTAATTTCCGAAGAAATGCGGAATACGTAACAAACGGAAGCTTCACATTTTGTAAGAATGTCCTCATCAACGAAGACTGACAAACATGAGTTTCTGTCTCAGGCACGTCAAAAATTCTGAAAGTCGATATAGTTTCCTCATTTTAAGGACTGAACAAAAATATTTTTGAAAGGACATTTAAAAGATTATTCCTGACATTTTTTACTTAAAGGCTAATACTTATACAAACGTTCCTACTCCGATTGTAAATATAAATATTCACCTTTACTAGTCTCCGTTCTTTACAGTCTTTTTACGAGTCCACTACCCGAAGACCTACTAGCTTTTTTGGTTCCTTTTCTCCAAAACAGAAAAAAAGTTTTTTTCATCGCTAACTTTGAAATACAGTTCCGTACAGTACTCGCACGTCCTTGGCCATAAGTGACACATGCCACGGATTACTCTTTTCCCTAGAATTTTTTGAACTGTTTATGGACATGATCATTTATTCCCCTAAAGGAATAAAACTTTGAGAATCTTGTGTCACCTCAGTTGTAAATCGTGTAGCCTTGAATGAACAAGAAGGGCTGGAATATTTCTGGAAGCATAAATCTTGGTTGATGTTTTCGCATGAAAGGCATCTCAAAAATGAAAATTAAAAAAATAGAGTAATTTTTAAACATGCTTGGCTATAGATGGAGTAAATGGAAAATTTGCGAAAAGAAGAATTTAGAGATTCCTATAATCTTTCAACAGGCCTTCTTCCACTTTATTACGTTTTCGAATACTAAAATTGATGAGAACGACTGCATTATACACAAGTGAATGTGAAGAACATATTTTCCGAAGAAAAACGTTTCACGAAAATACGTCCGAAAAACTGCGACATATCAGTGATGTTCTTTGCATAAAAAACCCAAAATAAATTACTTTTTCGAAGAAAAACAAAAGCAGTATAATTCGAGCTGGATGTTCATCCAATTTTCCGCTCTGCCTCTTTTCCCACTCGAATCGCTGCTTGACATTCTATTATGAATATTTAGGGCTTCAACAGTTCATGAATTATAAAAATATAAAAATCCTTCGTGCACCGAATTGAAAAAATACATATGGAAAAAAGACGAGTATCGTCCTTATGTGCGGATAACTTTTGATACCTCTCATTGATGAAAAAAAAAATTATTATCATCCTTGATGAAATAGAAAGATTTCATTTCTTCGTGATTTGCCAAGAATGTTCGAATAAACATTTTCTCAAGTTACCGGGCTTTCATATTGTGGTACTTGGATTTTTGATAAATTTTCAAAGCTCTTTTATATATATTCAGAGCACGTTCCGGAATGCCACTAAACGAATAAAAATGATTTCATTACTCCGCAAAGCGTGAATATTCAGCAGTTTTTCACACACGAAATTGAATAAACGAAAAAACGAGTAACGATACTTAAAACAAAAATTTTGTTGGATCGCATAAATCAACTGAAGCAGCCGAACTTTCGTTTTCAATCAATTTTCAGTACCACTTCCCGTTCCACTCAGAACGAAGCCAAGCAAGCGCCACTTATTTTCTTCCCTCGTGTTTTCCCAACCAATTATGGACTCTGTTTTTTTTTTATTTTTATTCCTCGCATTGGGAGGACTGTTTAAAAAAAAAGATAACTGAGCATCTTGTGAACCCCGCCGCACCCACGGGTGCCACGGGTGCGACTGCGGCCTGCAGTACCCAGGCAGCGGCAGAAAAACACTTTTTCGCGTGCCTCGCCCTTCGTCGTCGTCGTCGTCGTCGGCGTCGTTGCATTCGGCGGCGGTGTGGCAATAAGGACAGACACACATATGCAGCTCGCTTCGCACTTCTTCTTTCTCCTCATTCATCAATTCATTCCTATCGAGTAAAGAAAGAAAAACCAACAAACGACCGAGTTTTTCTTCGTCTTTCTACCCTGTCATCATCTCTATAGCCTGCTTGCAGACTCCTTTTTTTCTTTTCTTAATCCGCAGAATGGGAGGAAAAAAATCTGTTCGAATCTAACCCAGACATAAAAAAAAAATAGGGCGGGTTCGTGCTGCGTGTAGAATATTTTTTTTTTATTCATCCCTCACTTGCCAACCGCGCAAACCCGTCATCACAAGGACTGAATCCACACTGGTGTTTTTTTGTTTTGTTTCTGCTTCTTCTGAATGAGACAAGAAACCTTTTTGAAATGCTGACGAGAGCTTTATATGCGTGATGTTTGCTTCTACGTATTCGGGAAGGCACGATTTTGTGTTTTGACAACAAAAAAAACAGGGCCAGTGATTATCCTGCGGTTTTCTGCTGAGTCCCGACAAAAAGGTTTGAAGTAATGATGTCCTATGAGACGAAAAAATACACATTACTTTATAGGTATATACTCTTCCTGCGATGATCTTGTCTACAACGATTTTCTCTGTATAATGAATTTTTTGTTGCCCCATAGAGGGGTTCTCTCCCCATTTTTAGGGACTCTCAATGACACAAAAAATTTTTTTTTCTGGTCCCGTGAATGGTGTTTTAGGAGTAAACCTGTATTTGCAAGACATAGGACTAGTCTTAACTCTAAGGGGAAAATATATTGCTAAATTAAAATTTTAATATTCAAATATTTTTAAAGGAGCTCGGTAACATATTTTTACTGGTACATCAACGTGAGCTCTGGCAAATAAATAAGGGATTCCTGAGGTCGAAAAGATTGAGTAGTTCTGTCTTGAGCAATTTAGGAGATGATGTTTATTCGAAAATTGGCTCATTTGTTGTTTCACACTGCTGCGTTGAATCACGACTATTTTTGAATAAATTTGTTGGATTTTAATTAATCGCGACGTATGCTATTTTTCAGTAGTTGAACCGTTTCGATTTTTTATTTTGCTACAGATCAAGTTGATTCCTTTTGAGGGTTGGAACAATTAGGTTCCGAATATTTTGTTTTTTTCATTTTTCCTTACGAATTGTGGGAATATACGAACCGAACATTTTCAAAGGGGGTATAAAATGTGTTCGTAACTTCGCTGTAAAAGACTCGAAATTAATATTTTTTACGTTTTTCCTGTCATTTCTAAGGGTTCTGAAATGTTATTCCTCGACGAAGTTTAACTGAAAATCGCCAATTTTCATCATATTGAGAGTAAAAGAGCGAACAAATCGTTTCACGGAGAATTGAGTTCTTCGAACTGGTCACCTAAAAAAAGCAAAAAATATATATCTCAACTGAAAAAAAGGCGAAATGAAGTCTGAAAAAGGTGTTTGTACGTCAGTCTTTTTTTTCATGTCTTCACATATTGCATCATGAATTACGCATCGTCCTCCTCCTGGTATGGCATCAAAATACGGCTCAAATTAGATCATTTCTTCGGCACAATTGAATCACATTGGGATTACTCATTTAATTGGGGAACACCGGAATTCTCGTACACGTGATGTGATATCAACTACCGACTTTTCGACACAAATCTGGTGAATAAAAAAATCACATCCGGCGGCTCGCATTCATATCAGACTCGACCCGAACAGCACCTGAATCGCGTGCTCAACAATTCTTAATTTCAAGCAAGGTCCTTTTCATATAGAGTTATTTTTCTGGCTTAAAATGTTCAAAAATATTGAAAAGCCTCTTGCACTAAATAAAATAAATCCAGCACCCTGATTCGTCACTCCGCTCGTATCTCCGTCAACAAAAAGCAGCCATTTAAACGTGTCCCTCTGGCCATTCTTTCTATCTTCCAAAAAAAATCACTAATTGCGATTGCTACCACAGATTGCATTTTTCAAGAGGATCCATGTAGTCTCGAGGCACACAGCCAAATGCTTCAGCGAATTCCGGCATGTTTTGCAATGTGCCAATCACTCGACTTGCCCAAGGCGCGTGGGGATCAGCTCGCAAATCCTGCGCAAGTGATTCTTCGGTGACTATTCCACACACTCCCTGCAAAAAAAAATCGACATCACCTCGAAAATTCTTAGATTGAATTTAGACGGCATTTGATTTTCTTACAAATAAACTAAAAGCCATTCACGGATGAGACGTGAAAAAGTTCGCATGCACGAAGGAAATAAAAAAGAAATGAAAGAGCGAACATTTTTCAAAATTATTCCTATACCCTCGTAATGCTCAGAAGAAATTGTTCACGGCGAAAATTTGCCAAAGGCTTTTGAAAAGGCAAAATTTTACTTACACCAGCGTGCCCCAGAAAAATATAGCTGAAGAGCATCTTGAAACTGTTTTAGATTAAATTCAGACTATATTTGATTTACCCAAGACTAAATTGCCATTTATTAGACGAGAGAAAATTTTACTTGCAAGATGGAAATTAAAAATTAGTAAGCGTCACTTATAAGTGGGCCACCTTTTCAAAATTTTTATTTCCACCATATATCGTTCAAAAGAATATTTTTGCTTCAAAAATTCGCCAAATGCTTTTGAGAAATTCAAAATTTCACTTGTATAACAGCGTTTCTCGGAAAAAAAATTTCGCTTAAGACGAGCATCTTGAAAATTTTAAAGTTCAGGCTGTGTTTAATTTCTTTGAGAAAAAATTATAGCCTTTTATTTGACGAGAGAAAAGTTAACGTTGGAAATGAGCAAAGATATCTGTGGAAATGAATAATAAATCAGCGTCAACTGCTGGGCCTCCTTTTCAAAATTATTCCTCACCTCATCTCGTAATGTTTGCTTCAAAAATTAGCCAAAAGCTTTTGAAAAGGCCAAAAATTTCACTTACAACGGCGTGTCCCAGAAAAAATAGCTGAAGAGGTGTATAATTAGCCAGTCCAGGCAGTCGCAAAGCAGTCGGCGACTTTTGGACGTAAGCTTTGTACGCCCGGTACGCGTTCCTCACTCCTCCATTGTCAGCCAGATTTTCTCCGAGGGTCAAGTTCCCGTTTATCTATTCGACACATCGTCGAAGAGCAAAAAATTAAGAGCTTCGGCTTTTAATAATATAATGACAGTTTTTCACAATAGCCCAAGAGATTAGAAAGTCATTAGAAATACAGTACCTGAAGACCGTTTGGATTTGCTGATGGTTTTGTGAGTCCGAGCTCAGTAATACTCTCGTACTGGTTCACAAAGCATTCTGTCTTCTTGTCGTACTTTGCCCTCGTAGTGTTCGTCCACCAATTTAAACGGGATCCGTCTTTGTCGAACAACGAGCCTTGAAATAAAAATAGACAATCTCCAAGGATATGCAAAAAAATATTCCCATTCGATCCATACAATCTGAATGAAGGTACAGTAAAATAATATACCCGAGTCATCGAATCCATGGATGATCTCATGACCGATAACTCCTCCGATGGAACCAAAATTGATCGCTCTGAAAATCAAGAGAAATATTTCATTTCGTTTTGATTTTTTTCTTATACAAATCGTCTCAACTTACGGTACATTCAGACTATGGTAATAAAATGGTGGTTGAAGAAACCCAGCTGGAAAAACTACAAAAAAAATATTTGTAAAGCAATTCAGGAAATTCAAGGAGCCCAACAAATTTCGAATATACTTTACTCACAAATGGCGTTATACGAAGATGAATAAAATGCATTCACGACAGCTGGCTTCGTTATCCACCTGTAAAATATAGAATTTTAGTTGTCATGCCGCATTTAACCATAATATTACAAAAAAGTAACTTGAAAAATTTACAGAAATATCTGCTGCAAAATAATATAATAGAGGTCTCTTTCTCTCTCTCTCTCTCTCTCTCTCTCTGTCTCTCTCTCTCTCTCTCTCTCTTTTACACCAATTTTCTTGGTACAATGATTTGTTTTTGGTCTCGTAGGATTCTCTCGCCATATTATTGGGGATTATCTGCAACGAAACTCTCTCTAAAACGATTTTTTTCTGGTTCTTCTGAATATATTACGTCACAGAGAGAGTCCACCTGTACGTAATCCAAAAATAAGTCTTTTAATAACTATTAATCGAGTGTTTTTAATACCTGAATCAAAAGTTGATGACTTCTGTTTTGCCCAACTCATAATGCTAGAACTGTGGGCCAGAACTCAAAGACTAAACGTAATCTAAATTATCAAATGTATTGCATACAGTACATAAAGATGCCTGTATATTCACATGTTTGAAAATTGAATGAAAAATTATCAATTCGTATTGCAGACTGTATAGAGAACATGCCCTGATATAGTCAACAATGGTGCATTCATGAAATCAAATCTCGGTGCGAATTTTGCTTTAATTTCCTGATGGGAACCTGCCACCAGTTATTCTAGGCGCGGAAGAAAATGGAGTTCTCATGAGGCTCTTGAGAATTTTTTCCCCGTATAGTCATATATAATTTTGTGTACTTGAAAAACTCGAATTTCGAAAGGACCGGCATGCAGTTCGTAAATTCCATAAACAAAGAAAAAGGCCCTCGTGGTCTGCTTAAAATGCGTTCCGCGTATCTAATTTAAATCTACTGTACTCACTCGTTCGGGTCTGGCGTCTTGCGTAAAAGTGCAGCTTCGTCTTTCACCTCAAACTGGAAGATGCTCAGCACGTTTTGAAAGTGGTCATTTTCCGTAATCACCACCTGTTCGGAATGCCCATTACGTACACTCTTTTATCGCAAAGGCGGTTCGTCTTCTCCTCACGTAATTATTGAGCAAAGGTCTTGAAATTAGCGAAAGCAGCAATTAAAATGCCTCCGTGTACAAAGTTTGAAACCTGGTTTGTGGCATGGGCTCGTAAAATACTACAGTACATGGAAAATCGTGAGGTTTCGTTGGAATCGTGAAAAAAAATCTGCACCACCAGTTTTGAAATTATTTTTATAAATTAGTCGCACTCTATGTTAAAAAAAATTGTGTACATTTGCATTAAACATGTACTGTACTTACTGCAATTGTATGCTCAAGAGAAGAAGATTATTTGGAATCATGGAGTGTTTTCTAAGCGTTTGAGGATATCCAACTGGTTTCACTGACACTTATAGAATGAAATGATGCTTCTCGATTCTCAGGAAATTCAATATCACATATCAGTGTGACTTATAATCGCAGCCCATTCATTCAGTTTTCGAGGCATGCGATATTCGGACGCGTTTTATAATTAGTAATGAGTCTTAGATATACTCAGGGTATGTGAAGTACGTACCCTAATCATTTTCTGGAATTTCTGGAAGAAAGTGGTTCTTCGCCTTTATAAACGAGAATGGTATTTCAAGTTTAATTCGGTCCATATATTTTACCGAAGACTGAGTTACCGTATTTACACTGGAGAATAAGCACCTTAGTGCCTTTTTTCTGAAAAATCAAGGCAGAAAAGTGGGGTATGGTATAAGCGTTTTAATTTTCTAGAAAAAAAAAGGATAATAGTGGTGGGAGCCATAAGTGATTACTTTGGATAGTGCTGGGGACTGAGTCGGGCGCCGGTAATTAACTATATTAATAAACTCCCACTACAATCCAAAAACTCGTCCTTTGGTAGAGACCCAGCACCAAAGAACAAGTCCCGAATTGTTCGACAATGCACAGCAACGAAATCAGCCAATCCAAGGCCAATAATTGACCCACATGGAAAACCACTTTCCTTCTCTTTCTTCTGTCTCCAAAAAAATGTAGCAATGAATTTACTCCACTGCCAATTCTTGAAGTGTGAAGAGCTCTTGAGACATATGATTTTATCATTTTGTTGTCATGTTGTGTGCAAAGTCCTAAATTTTCTGAGTTGATTTATTCTTTGGGACATTATTAAATACTCAATTCTTTTGGAGCCTATTTAAATAGGCTCCCAGGCTGATTGCCGTGTTTCATTCATCATTCTCATATTTTCTTTGTTGAGACTTCTTAGTCTCTAACAGATAGGTACATGCAAGTAATGAAGAAGAAATTTTGTTTGCCTCAAATTCTGTAAAAAATTATGGATTTTATTTCTTTTATCAATGAGATTTTTTTGTTCGAAACTATAGTTTTAAATTTTAAAAAAAATCGATTTTCAACCATAATGGTGAACTGGGGTGCGTGCCTCATGCTGCGAAAATACATTATTGGGCAAATTTCATGCCAAAAAACTTTTAGTTGCGAGTCATGCTCGCGTAAATACGAGTAGCGTATACTTCCAATATACAGTAAATATGATTTCGAGACTCACGCCTTTGTAATACGCCTTGAGGGCATCTTCGTTGGGTTTGCCATCCGCGGTCATTGTCCAGTCCGGGTACGCCATTCTCACACGCATCACTTTGGCCTTCTCCATTGCCAGGTCCCGAGTTTTGGGGTCCATCCAGGTGGTGCCGTTGAGCTCTTGAATGAACGCTGCTCGGATTAGTTCGACCATGTCAAGCAGCTGTTGAAAAGAGTTGACTTTCGGTGATTGTACAATGATAATGAGTTAGCGGGTGAAATGGAACGATGGGTCGGGAAAAGTGAGCTCTATCATCTGGGAGCGAAAGAGAGAAAACTTGTAGTCAAGAATGCTGCGATTTTATCTGGTTCTGGTTGACTGAAACGGATGGGTTTCCGACTCATAGCAATGTTTCGTAAATATCCTGAGTGACTGAACGATTGCACCGAAGAAATGCGTCAGCAATTGTAGGGTATCTCGGAATTTTAAATACTGTACCGTGCGAATTAAATCCAGTTAAAACGAATCTCAGGCGTTTCGAAAATTTCGTTCTAATCGATTTAAATTTAAAAGATAAACGTAATGGGAAATAGCGACTACAGTAAGTCCTGGTATTTTTATTAATACTAAAACAGTCTCGAAGCAAAATAAAAATATTTTTCTCGCCACCAACAAAAAATTTTCACCAGCAAAAAAATAAAGGAGCAGCCAAATATTTTTTTCAAGTTTCAAGTAATCTTTGATTACCGCATGAGTAACATTTTTGACATCACTGTACAGAATGAATACAATTTCTGAATCGCATCCTTCAAAGGCACAACGGAGATTTTGGAGAAAATTTTGAATAGCCGGTTGATGATTTTTCATAGATAGATGTTTATACATTTTTCTTTCGGAATTCNTAGTCATATATAATTTTGTGTACTTGAAAAACTCGAATTTCGAAAAGACCGGCATGCAGTTCGTAAATTCCATAAACAAAGAAAAAGGCCCTCGTGGTCTGCTTAAAATGCGTTCCGCGTATCTAATTTAAATCTACTGTACTCACTCGTTCGGGTCTGGCGTCTTGCGTAAAAGTGCAGCATCGTCTTTCACCTCAAACTGGAAGATGCTCAGCACGTTTTGAAAGTGGTCATTTTCCGTAATCACCACCTGTTCGGAATGCCCATTACGTACACTCTTTTATCGCAAAGGCGGTTCGTCTTCTCCTCACGTAATTATTGAGCATAGGTCTTGAAATTAGCGAAAGCAGCAATTAAAATGCCTCCGTATACAAAGTTTGAAACCTGGTTTGTGGCATGGGCTCGTAGAATACTACAGTACATGGAAACTCGTGAGGTTTCGTTGGAATCGTGAAAAAAATCTGCACCACCAGTTTTGAAATTATTTCTATAAAATAGTCGCACTGTATGTGAAAAAAGATTGTGTACATTTGCATTAAACATGTACTGTACTTACTGCAATTGTATGCTCAAGAGAAGAAGATTATTTGGAATCATGGAGTGTTTTCTAAGCGTTTGAGGATATCCAACTGGTTTCACTGACACGTATAGAATGAAATTATGCTTTTCGATCAGGAAAATCAATATCACATTTCAGTGTGACTTATAATCGCAGCCCATTCATTCAGTTTTCGAGGCATGCGATATTCGGACGCATTTTATAATTAGTAATGAGTCTTAGATATACTCAGGGTATGTGAAGTAAGTACCCTAATCATTTTCTGGAATTTCTGGAAGAAAGTGATTCTTCGCCTTTATAAACGAGAATGGTATTTCAAGTTTGATTCGGTCCATCTATTTTATCGAAGACTGAGTTACCGTATTTACACTGGAGAATAAGCACCTTATAGGTACCTTTTTGCTGAAAAATCAAGGCAGAAAAGTGGGGTATGGTATGAGGGTTTTAATTTTCTGGAGAAAAGCAAAAGGAGATTAGTGGTGGGAGCTATAATAAGTGATTACTTTGGATAGCGTTGGGGACTGAGCCGGGTGCCGGCAATTAATTATATCGATAAACTCTTACTACATCCCAAAAACTCGTCCTTGGGTAGAGGCTAGGCCCAGCACCAAAGAACGAGTCCCAAAGGAATTGTACAGCATTGTCTGCTATTCCAATGAAATCAGCCAATCCTAGGCCAATAATTGACCCACAAGGAAAACCACTTTCCTTCTCTTTCTTCTGTCTCCAAAAACATGTAGCAATGAATTTACTCCACTGCCAATTCTTGAAGTGTGAAGAGCTCTTGAGACATCTGATTTTATCATTGTGTTGTCATGTTGTGTGAAATTATGAGTGTGCAAAGTCCTAAATTTTCTGAGTTGAATTATTCTTTGGGACATTATTCAATACTCTATTATTTTGGGGCCTCTATAAAGAGGCTCCCAGCCAGTCCCAGGCTGAATGCCGTATTTCATCTATCATTCTCATATTTTCTTTGTTGAAACTTCTTAGTCTCTAACAGATAGGTACGTGCAAGTAATCAGGAAGAAATTTTGTTTGACTCAAATTCAGTAAAAATTTTGGATTTTATTTCTTTTATCCATGAGATTATTTTGTTCGAAACTATAGTTTTAAATTTAAGAAATTCGATTTTCAACCATAATGGTAAAATGGGGTGCGTACCTTATGCTGCGGAGATAAATTTTTGGGCAAATTTCATGCCGAAAAACTTTTAGTTGCGAGTCATGCTCGCGTAAATACGAGTAGCGTATACTTCCAATATACTGTACAGTAAATATGGTTGCGAGACTCACGCCTTTGTAATACACCTTGAGGGCATCTTCGTTGGGTTTGCCATCCGCGGTCATTGTCCAGTCCGGGTACGCCATTCTCACACGCATCACTTTGGCCTTCTCCATTGCCAGGTCCCGAGTGTTTGGGTCCATCCAGGTGGTGCCGTTGAGCTCTTGAATGAACGCTGCTCGGATTAGTTCGACCATGTCAAGCAGCTGTTGAAAAGAGTTGACTGTCGGTGATTGTACAATGATAATGAGTTAGCGGGTGAAATGGAACGATGGGTCGGGAAAAGTGAGCTCTCTCATCTGGGAGCGAAAGAGAGAAAACTTATAGTTAAGAATGCTGCGATTTTATCTGGTTCTGGTTGACTGAAACGGATGGGCTTCCGACTCATAGCAATGTTTCGTTAATATCCTGAGTGACTGAACGATTGCACGGAAGAAATGTGTCAGCAATTGTAGGGTATCGCGGAATTTTAAATACTGTACCGTTAGAATTAAATCCAGTTAAAACGAATCTCAGGCGTTTCGAAAATTTCGTTCGAATCGATTTAAATTTAAAATATAAAAGTAATGGGAAATAGCGACTACAGTAAGTCCTGGTATTTTTATTAATACTAAAACAGTCTCGAAGCAAAATAAAAATATTTTTCTCGCCACCAACAAAAAATTTTCACCAGCAAAAAAATAAAGGAGCAGCCAAATATTTTTTTCAAGTTTCAAGTAATCTTTGATTACCGCATGAGTAACATTTTTGACATCACTGTACAGAATGAATACAATTTCTGAATCGCATCCTTCAAAGGCACAACGGAGATTTTGGAGAAAATTTTGAATAGCCGGTTGATGATTTTTCATAGATAGATGTTTATACATTTTTCTTTCGGAATTCGTGACCCACTCTACAATAAAATGGCTTGCATAAATTAAAATTATAAATCAGGGCGCGGCCAAAAAAATTGAGCAAAAAGACAGTAACGCCCTTTCCTCGTTTTTTAAATTCGTGATATGGAAAGATCAAATTGAATTCACAAAATTTCTTAAATATGGCGTATTTCACTTACGTTTTGTTTGGAATCCTTGTTGAAAAATCTCTCGATGTACATTGCTCCTAGAGACCAACCGAGGAACCTGTTGGTTTTCCCGATGCACTGTTCCATTCTGATGCAATTAGCAGAGAATTTGATATGAAGACTCAACAATTTTTCAATTCATTCATTGATTCGAATAATTTGATGACGAAAAAGTTGGCATTCCTCAGGTTACAGGAAATCATTGTTCGATTTACAGTATTTCAAAAATGTCTTCGAAAAAATTCGTAAGAGAAACCGGCTATCATTTGCTAATTTTCGGGATTTATACTTGGATTTATTCGCAAAACCTTGACATGATAAAATTATCATTGATGACTTTATTCAAAAGTATCAAACTTTGAACTATGGAATTTTCATTTGTTGAACGTTAAGAATTTTTATGAATTTTCCTTTTATAGTTTCTGAAAATAGTCCAAGCAAAGAAAAATAAAAATTTTGAAAATCGGTCTGTACCTGCTTCCTGGAAGATTCCTGAAACAAATCAAAAGGGAAATTTGAATTTTCTTCACTTTTGAACTTCCAATCAATTTAATTACCATGTTTTCCGTCGATCTTTCAATGTGCTCAAAGTGTTGTAATGATGCTTTTTTTGAAAAGTCCGCTCGTAGGTTTGGAATCGTCGAGTCGTTTCTGGACCGATTGCTAAGCTCAGCCTCATCATGAAATAATTAGCTGTTTATGTGAAAATTCTGCATGTAGTTTCCCGTGTCAAAACATTGAGGTTTCGATGCATTTTTCAACTTGCCAATGGTTATGTCATCGAAAGAGTTGATCAAGTCGACGAGTTGCTCGAGGAACGTCGGATTGACAACAATGATTTTATCAGTGTCAGTCAACGTGGCTCCAACCGGCTCGAAAATTGACTTGAAATACTTCGTCCAGTCGATTTTTCCTCGAGCCTGATAATTTTGCGAAATCGAATCAATTTTTTTTCTCTCGAAAACTCGAGTACGATTCAATCAATTCTCGCAAAACCTGATTTGGCGCTGTGGCAACTGAATCCGTCAGAAGTTGGAGTTCTTTCAAAGTAAATGGATTGTAAAGTTCGGCTGGCGGAGCAGAATATTTTGCCGTAGTTCCCATGGTGATCTGGAGAAGAAAATGAAATTTAAAACTATAATACATTACTGCGAAAATGTAGTTTATTTTTAAAACGAGCTTGAGCATAATGTGCAGGTCCATCGTTCAAAAAAAGCCCTCCGACCACAAAAAGTCGAAAGTCAATGACATTATAATTTAAACCTGGATCGAATTGCCCTTTTATCGGGTAAAATACCGTATGTATGCGCCCACACTTCTGTAAAGGTTACACTTCTAAAAGTATGACTTACACTTCTGTAAGTCATTCTTATAATTGCTTTGAAATAAATTCAGCAAGTCGATCCCATCGTAGCTATAGGTGCTGAACTCTTTCTTTTTTTTCTTTTCTTTTTTGGGAGGGCCAGAAAAAAATGCCGTCGAGTGCCCTGATTGTGGTGCATCGACCACAAAGACGAATAAATTGGATGATAAATTAGGCTGAAAGGTAAAATTGATATGAATAAAACACGTACGCCGCCGGGGACTCGGCAGGGAGCCTTTTGGTGAGGTCTCCAAAAGAAAAGCGATTTGAGATATATTTCAGGACAAATAATCAACACTGATAAAATGAGATGTTTGCACTTCGCGAGGTGAATTGAGACTGTAATGTAAATTAGTGAGAGGAGGAAAATGGCGAGACGATTGGAATTCCACGCTGGAATTCCAACGTGGAGTTTTCTGCGGGCGTCGGACGGGAGAGGCGGCTTGCGCCACCTATCCCTTACACCAACCATGCTGTTTCCCATGAAATTACAAGAAGGACAGTCAACAACAAAAAAACTGCAATAGAATATCTGTCCCAAGAGGGATGACTTCCCTCAACTACATTTTCAAAATTTAAAGGATCAAACCATGAACCAAGAAGTTCAAAGAATCCGTTCAAACATCCAACCCGGGAGCAATTCTACAGCATCTTCTGAAGAATAAAAATAAAGATGCACTCCAAAAACTGCAAAAAGATTAAAAAAAATTCTTATCCCAGGCAATGTGAAAGAGGTTCTAGTACAACTTGGGACAATGACTGCTGTTCAGCACACATTTTGTGAATGCAGCAAGGATTTTTTACTTGTTAGTTCTGGATACTGTGGAATGCTTGGAATTGCATGAAAACAATTGCTGGTAAAATTAAACATAAAAAGTTGGCCACACAAATTATTTGTAATTTTAAATTGTTTTTGTTTCCCACTTCAGTGCATTTTTTCATTGTTTTTTTTTTTTTGCTGTTTCTCTACACAGCAATGCATATCTGTTG
>CAJPEX010005315.1:0-16923 GCA_905338405.1 Notodromas monacha | reverse complement strand
TGACGCGTTCGCACGCGGGGTGTGTGCAGCGCCGGAGGTATCTGGCGGAGATTTACGCGGCGCTCCGTTGACGAGGGCCCTGGAATGATTGCGATCGCGTCGTAAATCCCGGGTATCGGGGGAAGATGGAAAACGTACCCACTTTTCTTCTTCTTCGTGTTCGTGTTGAATGGGATATGCTGAATTATATCCGGGACCTGTAGCTTGTTTTCGGGTTGTTGAACATATAAAAATGGCGTCCTGAGAAAATGCGGCACTCGCCTGAAGTTCGCCACTTATTGGGGACCCATGTCGCAGGAACAAAGGATTTGCGAATTTTCTCGTTGTCGCATGATTCGAAATGAATCGAAAAATTCGCGTACTAGGTGAATATTTAACCCAGGTATTACGGAAATATGTAATTCAAAATACTTGGTTTTCTTCGTCTTATTCGCTGTGAATGGGGTATGCCATGTCTGTTTTCGGGATTCGTTCCATTGCTTAAAATAGTTGCCTCACACAAGGTTGTGCTCAGCTGTATTTTTCACTTCGAGGCTTATTTTTCGAGCATCTGCTTTTTAAAATCCTCGAATTGAAATACCGGTAAAAATGTCATATTTAGTGAAAACCGGTATTTAATCCCGGGTATCTGAAAAAGACTACTGACGCAACCTTCTCACTTTTCTTCGTATTCTCCTTGAACCAGATATGCTGAATTATTTCGTTAGACAATTTTTTACTCCACCAACTTTTCAACTAAGACTGAGCTCGTTATTACTGTTGCATCAGGCATGTAGTTTACGAGTCTTCTGCTGCGCAATAAATTGGTTGCATGTATGGCTGTACAATAATTATAATCTCGTACAAGTCGCGAATATTACAATAATGATGAATAAGACTAACAAAGGAATTAATTGTGTGCTTCTTATTGTGGATGGTGTTTATATACGGTATTGCCGATCTTCAAAATTTGAAGCTTCAAAAAAATTTAGTGTTGTTGCCAAGTATTTTTGCATTGGGTAAAATGCACAATCTCATGAGAAAGCTTTCGACTCGGTTTTCCCTCGAAAGTTTTCTCCTGCCGAGCCGTGAAATGTTTTGTTGTTGTTTGTTTTTGTTTCTAAACTCAACTTGCCTATCGGAACAATTTAAAGTCATCGTAGAGTGGTTTATAAATGCTTTTCGCAATGTCAAAGCTGCGGGATTTCGTGTTTTTTCTTCGCGAGATTTTCTCCCACACTTTCTTCAATGAATTTCGTGCGTCCGTTCGGAAAACTCCTTGGAACTTTTGGAGTTGAAGTTTTCGTTGTCTTTTCAGGAGCAAAACAGACATCACATCTAAACTCCGTACTGTACTGTAATGTATTCTACAATAGGCAAAATGTTTTGAACCCTCTGAACGCTGACGAGGGCCGAATAAAGCATATTTGTCCATCGATCAAATTCTACTACCGAATAAGAACCTATTTACCTGTACTTGTTGGAGAAAAAAAATCATCAAACAGTCAAGGAAGAGCTATCCTTCCAGCAATTTCGAAGGAGTGATTTCGAGCGAAACCTTTTTTTTTTTTTTTCAAAATGCCTGTGAGATGAAATCCCTAAAGCCTTCGGAGTGAGTGAGTTCGTGCAATTTTTCCGAGGACTCGTAAAGCAGTGGGGCATATAAAAGTGTATTTCTATCTCGAAACGTTTAAATTGGGAGTTTTTGTGACTGTTTAAATGAACTAAGATGAGAGATACGGACTGGGATGAAAGCTGTAAATGCCCTCCCTTTTGCTGGTGGTTTGTCTAGAATTCATCTCTGATGAGAGGTGAGACAAAGGCTGAGGTTTCACTTGATAGTAGTCGAGAGGCCCATTAAAATAGCCCACCTTGTAGTTTTGGTTTCTTGTGGCTGCGTGTTTATGCTTGGACTTTATGTTGAACAGTAATGTCATTTCCCCCCATATCAATGACGCGTCGTAGTTTTTGTTGTTGTTATATTCAAACAAAGCAAAAACAAAATTGCATGAAAAGTTATCATTAGTCGGATCTCATCGTCATGGAATCCATGTGGTTTACTTTACGGCCAGCACCGGTGTTCTATTGGGTCGTAATCTTGAGGCATGTTTTGCCTGGTTTAATGAAAATTCTGACCTTGCGTAACCGGTTGTAATTCTGGTTAATCAAAATAATTCGGATTCCTTTTCTCTTTCCGGGAAAATTGGCGGCGGAACGTGGAGAAGGAATCGCGGTTGAAAACAAAAATTTTTCCTATTTTTTTATTATTGGAAGCTTTACCTTGAGTCGAATTTTTCACTCTTACCAAAATGGTTGATTGCAGCGAATTTGCGGGGGTATAGTACATTTTGCTGAACTAAAGAACATGACACACGTAATCTGTCAAAGATGTAGGAGTACGAATTGCGATGGAAGAGTGCCTTACTCGAAATATCTGTTGCATGTTGGAACCCGAGAAAGGTATGATAGGTCACTTTCGTTTCTGTATCTCGATTAAAATGTGCTTCTTTATTGATGGGCTAATCATGGGAACAGCATGAATTGTAAAAAATTGTTGTACCCTTTCCAAGAATCTCCGTTTTTTTTCTCTCGCTCTGTTGAATTGGCAATGGTGAAAAAAAAAGGTTGGATCGAACTTTCCAGTCCTTTTATAAACGAGTTCTTTGCCAGGGCTTTCCCAACTGCACGCAGTTTTTCGAATCTTCGTAAAGGAAGCACGAAAGCTCAGTTTTGAAATTCTGCTGATGCAGCCTGAACAAAGTATATAGCAGCTGTCCATTTTTCTCCATCCCATTTCTGAAGATTTTATAGCCTTTTGAAATTGACCCTTCGACGCGTGCTGATGTTGCATTTAGAACCTGTTGAGAAAACTCCCGAGAAATGACTGCTGTACAGTACTGTATTTGTTGTAGCGTAAAGAGGGTTTTTTCGGCACTCTTTTCTCTCTCTCTCTCTATATATATATATATATATATCCCAGATGAGGCTTTAATGGGTTGGGTCGTTAATGCGGAAGCTGTGTGTTCGAATGATGAGTCAGACTTCCAAGAAAATATTCACAGATTCTAGGGGAGACGCATTATTTTTCCCCGTGGGAATCTCGGCGCACCGTATAATGGGCTTTTTTCACCCCCTTGCAGAAAGGCCGGTGTTGATCGTCGGGTTTTGTTTTACTGCCTGTAATTTTTCCTTCGGTCGGTTTATGCGGCGTTCCTGAACGTGAGCTTTGAGTTTGAACAGCAATAACAAAAAAAGGAGCTCTTTTGTATGCGTATGTGTTCGGTTATAGCCGATAAGCCTTGTCCCAGGCTTTTACGAGGATATTCCCCGAGATCCGGTACAACTAATGGGGAAACAATTCGAGGAAAGCCGTGAACAAAGTGCAGCTAATTGCCGGCAGTAGTAACTAATATCTCATGTTTCCATCTGGGTTCAAGTACTACTTGCACTTGAAGAAAGCATGCACGTTTTGCGAGAAAAACAAAAGGCTTTTTAGATCGCGTAAATCACCCGTTTTTCTGAAGGCCTTCTTGGGGCAAATCTTATCTGATACCCGATAACTCTTGAAGAAAGAGAAGGGTATTGACAACATGGACTTTGATTTTGTTATTCCAACTGGTTAGTTTACACTTGATGGGCAAGGTGAGTGTTTGTTGGGATCTTTTATTAGAGTCGATTACACCTGTGATGTACAGATGGATTTTCTCTGAAACGATCTTGGCTAGAACGATTTTCTTTTGTGGTCCCATAGAGTTCTCTCCTCATGTTATAGATATTCTCTACAACGAAATTCTCTGTAAAACGATTTTTTCTGGTCCCTTGAATTTTGTCGTGGAGAACATAGGTGTTGTGTTCTCTACAACGATTTTTTTTTCTGGTCCTTGGAACATTTTTTTGTGTGCAGAGAACACTTATAACTTGGCGAGAAAACCCATCATTTTTTTTATACTGTACGGAGGAAATTGTTGCAGGAAAGATCTTTGTCGAAATTCAAAGGACCAGAAAAAAATAATTTTACGTGGAGACCTATGTTAGGTGAGCTATGTTTGGGAAAAGATTGACTTGTCCTGGTTATTTGAGGGTAACTTTATTTGCTAGGTTAATCAGTTGCTTGATGACAAGTTATGTTGCCGTTTTTTTTCTTTCTCGAAAATACGCGGGATCCCAAAAAGAACGAAATGATTTCCTTTCAAGCTACTCTGCAGATGCAAAGGTTTATTTTCAAGGTAGGCGGGGGATCATTGTTTCCGAGTCGGACTCGGATCTCGCATTTTGGGCATCAAGAGGAATCGGTTTCAGGTCGTGTCGAAACAACGTATTAATCACCAATTAACGGTGGGCCCCTTGGAATCGCTTGATTAATGTCCTTTCTGGAGCCATGTGTTTCGGGCGGCGGGAATTTGTTTCTTCCTCGTGTTGGGGATCGATGATCGGGAACACGCGATGTGACTGATTGACGGATGTGTTCCATCTGGCGTCGGTTCTGCTTCTAGAAAACGTCGACGAGATCCGCGTTCTTTTTGCTCGTGATTTATTACTTTGGGCTTCTCGTCGTCCATTTAGTAGTTTTTTTGTTTTTGTTTTTTCTTCCGTGCTGACTGGCGGGAAAATACAGGTTGATCTGCGCGGCGCATTCGCCTGCTTTTGTCTCCTCGAAGTGTATCTTTCTCCGTTATTCCCGAATAAATGTACAGGTACGTACATTTATTCCAAGTTGATGTGTCAGAACAGATTTGATCGAGTTTTTGGTTCGTCGAATGAAAGTTTCTGTGCGTACAGTACGTGAAACGAAAAACGGAATCAGGTACAGGTTTGATGCGCGAGAAAAGCTTCGTCCATGTTTGATTTCAAAGTTTCGTAACTCCGTCAAGAATTCGAACTGCGTTCATCGATCCTTTCGCAATTCGTTCGTCATTTTTCCTCGGTTGGATTCGATAACGATGCTTCACTCGACTTTTTTTTCTCAATTTTTTTTCGAGCTGGTCGAATGATCGAGGATTTTATTCTAGAAGAGGCAAGAGAAGCTATTTCACGATTTGTTCAGGTTTCTCCAGACGTAGCGATCTTCTCGAATGAACGAAGTCTTCGGTTAGAGTTTTCTAGACTTGATAAAGTTTGACGTTGTATTTGGATAATCTTTGAAAGGAAATTATTTACGCACTGTTGCAACTGAAGAAATCGTCTAGTTATTCGCCTCTATTTATAATATTTTTGCAATATGTTGATGTTCACGCGTTCAGGTTTTTTTTGTCATTTTGAATCACGCCATTGATTTATTTGAGTAAGCAAATAATCAACCTTTCTTAGGGACCAGAACGTTTTTTATGACGAAGGCAGAGTTTCTTTATCGTCCATATTGTCTCAATTTTTCCCCAAAAAAATTGCATACAGTATGTCCAGAACTCCCTGAAATATGCATGGCTTTTTCAAGTTTGAATAGCGCGTAAATCGTCCTGCATTTCGTCATTTTTCATTCAACCACTGTCCTCCCAAAAAAAAAAACTAGCTTCGGCTTTTAGGATATACGACTTCCAAATGTATTCGACGAATATTTTGAAAGCGATTTTGCCGGTATGGAGATGATCGAGCAATTTTCCGGACGCCCGAAATTCCGAAAGGGGTTCGCGGAAGCAAGAATAATGAATAAATGCTGAACATTCAGTTGCTGATAATAATAAAAAATAAAAGGTTCATGTTACGCAGACGCGTGACGACAATCCAGAAAAAAACCCGTTTCGTTTCATTCCGTGCAAAAACTTTCCAAGCCATAAGAAGCAACACATCGTCGAAATAAGCTTGGTTCACGCCTTTGCTCTCCGTAAAGCTTTTTTTTTTTTTTTTGTGAATACTATATGCGTTTTTTTTATCGTCAACGCTTTTTGGCGAGAGAAAAAAAAAACAGAAAAACGGAGGACGGCGTGGCGGACTGGTGGATATGCGGAAAGAGATTTTACGACTTCTTACGCAGGCAGTCTTCGATTTCTGTGAATATTTCCGCCTCTCTTTTTTTTCTATCGGTATTTTCCTCTTGGGTATAGTTTTTCGATCGCCCTGCTTCCAATGGTTCTTCCTGTATAACCGAGAAGCTGAAAAAAAACTTCTGTGCATGAAGAGCCCTGGAATGAGCATTCGCTCGGAACATCTCATCGATTTTCCCCCGCAGAGAAATTCAGTCTTGTGGGGACTGGACGAAAAAAATAAATAAAATAAAAACTACCTCTTGTCACCGCGGGGGAGGAAGGGACTTCTTTCGCGCCCCGTGTTCCGGATCAGCCGTTTCGGTGTGCATCCAGTCAAGAAGAGCCCGATACCTTTTTGTTTTCTTTTTTCTTCTCTTTTTTATTTTATTTAATACTGTGTACCGAAAGTTTTGTTTTTTCTCTCTTCCTTTTGAACATCTCTGGATTCCTTTGTCCGTTACGGTTTCTTGGGATAAACTCTGAACGGACGTAGAGGAAAGCACGATTTGATGCTGGAAAACCGCACGAAACCATATTTGTTTTTCGCATTCGAGATGGGAGTTTTTTTTTTCAACCTCTTGTTCCGGTCGGAAGGAAATTCCGGGAAGTTGTTATTTTTTCAGTGCCAGGATTCGGGGTTGTGGATGGCATTGCAGGTGGGCTCGGGGACCTGGCTTTTTTCGTGTTTGGACGCAAATTTTCAGCACATCCGAAGGTTTTGGGGAACGTTATTGCTGCATATTTACAGTATCTAGAAAAGCCTCTGGAGTGAAAAATAAGAGTGCGATAAAATGTGGCATATTTCAACACGAGGTTAATTCGATGCAAATTTTCTAGACGAGAAAGGATTTATTTTGAAAAAAGAAAGGCGGATCCATCGGATAACTACGGTATTCTCGGGACCTCCCCCATCTCCATAATTTTGCCATGCTTTGATTTCCCCCTCCTCGGTACTTTTCGATCATAAATAAAGGACCCGTAGCCCGACGCTTCTGTCGAGCACATCAAGCGGGATGCTGGAATGATCAGCTGGGCAGAAGCGAGAGAAAGAGAGAGAGGCGGGCACATCGGCAAGTTGACGGATTTAATGCGAAGTAACTCTGGCAAAGGGGGGCTTGCGGGAAGCAGGAACCGCGGGGTGCCTTGACACCCAACCGCGTCGATTTGGCTGTGATGACGCGAGCAAGAGAGGCAATTGCACGACACCGCCCGTGGGGCGAAAGAGGATTTATTGTCTTCATCAAGTCACTCCGCGCGCGCTGATAAATGGCCTCGGGCTTCCGGAATCACGCCTGAAAAGTCCTCCTCTCTTTTTTCTGTCTGTCTCTCTCTCTCTCTCCCCTCCCTCTTTATATCTGTCTTTCTGTCCATGTGTCTCCCTTTCCATCTAGCTCTCCCTCTTCGTCTCTTCCTCTCTGTGTCTGTATGTGTCTCTCTCTCTCTCTGTGTTTTTGTCTTTCTCTCTCCCTGTGTGTGTCCATCTCTCTCGTCCACTTTTATACAAGCGAGGGAAGGATGGTCCACCAGACTTTTTCAAGTACCGCATTTATAATGATACAGGTGGACTCCCTCTACGACGATTTTTCTCAGTTCAAAGAATCATGTTTTGTTCACATAGGGTTCTCGCCCCATGTCATATAGTTGTTCTCTACAGCAAATTTTCTTTCATCTGAGAGAGTCCACCTGTATTACTGTAATTATTTTTGCTTTTACGGGATAATTAGAATGAATCCCCTAGGTCGCGCTTATTTTTCTCCATTGAATATGCCCTGCGAAGAGATTAGGTACGGTTGATATCCGAGTACCTGAGTGCCGCGAAGAACCTACGCGGCCTTTGCTAAAACTAAAGTAACGAAGAAGTGCCAAAACGCCGTTCGCGCGTTCATTTACCACCCATAATTCTGTAACTCATGATTTCTCATGCAAGAATTAATTTTTCCTTTCTTGGTATTTTTAGGGTTTTTTTTCGATTTTCAAGTGTAGGTTGAAGATCTCATTACAATACAAGTTCTTCCAATTTTCTATGGAATAGTCAATAGAGAGAGATAGATGTTTTTCTCTGGTACAACTGCTGGAAATCCAACGTTGTGCGGCCTGCACGTACGAAAATGATTCGAACGAGTCTTTGTGTGTGTTCTGTAATCGCGAAACTACCTTATTCTGGGAAAATAGCTGTGTCAATTGAATGTATTTGTTCTGTGCGGAAATGCGATTTTACGAACTCACGTCGAGCGAGACAATGCCCTCCAGAAGTCGAGAAATGCTTATTTCGGTTGCTTTTGTTCTCCAGGCCTCAGAACTCGATTCTTATTTTTCATTGTAAATTACTTGGTACTAATGGAAATTATGAATGGTCTGTGTAGTTCCGTGTACGAGGAAAAGTTGACTTTCATTCGATTTACCCCGGGGCCCGATTATTTCGGATAATCGAAGTTCCAGTGAATGATGAATCCGATGGATTTGCACGCCTGATCTTGCATGACCTTCGGGGTTCTGTATTTGCTATGGGCACAATACACTTCAAGTTGTGCAATAGAAAGGAAAGCGAGTCGAGGTTGAATATTTCCAAAATTTTTCGGACCGCTTCCGGTGCTGCGGAGAGAAAAAGGGTCGCAGTCTGAATACCCACGGAAACCATCCCTTGCGTTGAAATAAATTTTCAAGCTGTGGATTCGCATCATCGCGTACGCACCAAGGGTGCAGAGAGAGAGCCAACTTGCTTACCCTCACTGCACGCCTATACTTTCCCATTTTTCTTTAATTTTTGTTTGCCGATTATATATATTTTTTTGAATGCGTGTTTGTTTATTTCTCACCTCGAACGTGCTTGTGACAGCCAAACCGCAGGTGCCCGCGACTGCGAAACCGTAGCCCCCATTCCTGAACGCGAGAAGTCGGTTTCGCGAAATATTTGCGAACTAAGAAAGAGAGGCAGAACAAGTTCAGATTTTATAGGAGAGGAAATTTCCAAATTTTTGACCAGTTTCTAAATGCGAAGATTTCGTGACTGCTGCCCGCAATCAGATTTGTAAATTCTCATGCGAATATTTTATAGAAGAGAAGGGCAGTTTTGGATGTTCGGATCGTTTTAAAAGAATTGTCCGAATCGTTATCTGCCGTATTTTAATGTGTAAATTGATCAATCGTTTCATTCTTCTTACGGATAGTGCGACAAAAACAAAACAAAAATCGGCAACCAAAACAGCAATCATCAATTCTATGTACAGTAATGATCTTCCACCATCTCATTGCAACTGAATGTCTCGAGAAAGTATACTAAACGTTTCTGGTGATTTCTCAATAAATTTAAAACCAATTGTCGGTCAAATGGAGTGAAGCTGTGTCAACATTGGTTACTGTGGAATACAGTACTTCAACTCTTGGACCGAGAGAGTTGAGAAAGAAAATTTGTGCGTTGAAATTCGAAGGATAATAGTTAAAAAAGCGTAAAATTGATGATCCGAATTTCAATTGATTGACAGTGATTATCTATGTCTTTGAACTCCTCGCGGAAATGGGCTTTCTTCGTTATACAGACGATGGTTGATGTAGGACTTGCTTTATTTGTTCATTTGAAGGAAGCCTATGTATGAAAAGTAGGATAGTGTTCCGTATTCCCCAACCCCCGAAAGATAGCAGGCCTTGGCATTTAAAAATTGCACTGAATTGCTGGGTCGCGGTTTCAATGCATCAATTTTTGCGCGTCACCTTTCACATCCGAAAAGCCGATTTGCATTTAATAAATCCCGTTGGGAGAAATTGTTCCACTTCACCGTGCAGCTGGTCGCTGTGAAATTTCGCGCACTAAAAAAAAGGGGGGGAGGGGTTCCAAGCAGTCGTTAAAACTACCTGCCTGAAAGATTGTGTTGGTCTCAGAAGACCAAAGGCCTGGGGCTCATCTGGAAAAAATAAGTAAGTTTCGTTTTTGCTTAAAAAAAATAAATCATCAGTCGCTAGACGCTTCGACAGATTTTCTCCTGAATTCCGTTCTTTCTTCTTCATAACCGGGCGAAAATACGACTTCATAATGAATTGAAATTAGCTGGTATTTTACTTGAGTCAAAACACTTGCCTTATAAAACGTCTTCCACTTTTCCTACTGATCTACTATATTCCAGTTAACGAATGCATATTTCATCACGAACTGATCTTATGGCTACTCATCAAAACCTGACAATCAGTATGCTCAAATACGATATTCCACCCGTTGCATTGAACTTGCCTTTGGTATGTCGCCGGAAGTGCCTTCACTGTGCCGAAAAATTTTTTGACGACAGATTATTCTTTAGCTATCTTTTTCTGCTTTGGCGGACTTCTCAAAATCCCAATCATTTTCCTTCCAGGTGCCTTTTTCCATTTGGTCTCCCATTATTCTCGTCCAGTTATTCAGAATATTTTCTCTTTTTTTTTTTTTTCTTCGTGATATTTGGTTGTCCTCTGGATCAGCGTTCCCCAACATTTTTGGTCCCACGGGCCGGCAAACTTACATACAATTTTTGCATGCTCAAAAAAGTTCTGCGTGAAAGACAGCTTAAATGGCAGTTATTTGAAAAACTTCTGTTTTTTTTTTGTTGCAAAAAGTAAGTCAAGAACCATTGAAGCAGCTATAGTGGAATTTCTTCAAAAATAAAAAGGTGGGCTTAAAGGAAGGTTTTTCGGACTCAAAAATTAAAATAATTTATTAAATCAGGTAAAAATATGTTTCAAGTATTATAGGAGAAATAAAGTCAAGATGTATTTTTCATTAGAATTTTAACTGCCATTTTCTCGCCAAAATTTGAGATGAAGATACTAGCCGTAACGTCCTTCGTAACTACTTTTGAAAAATGCACTAGCCTGGAGAAATTTCCCGCGGACCGGCAAAAAACTTTGGCGGACCGGCGCCGGTCCGTGGACCACGGGTTGGGGAACACTGCTCTCGAGTCTAGAAGGCATTCATATTCTCGGGGAAAATGACGAACACTGCTCGAAATTTAACGAAAGCCGTGAATTACTGAATATGAACCGCCGTGCTGTGATCCAGAATATTCAGCTGATGTTCTTGGGACTCCTGGCTCGGAAAATTGAAGAAAAAATTACGTTACCCCGAGTTCAAATTTAGGTTTTGTATATATATATATATATATATATATATATTTTTTTTTTTAAACTGTAGTTATTGAAAAACTTCTTTCATCTGAGATTGTATCTAAAGTATTATTATTTTTTGGCTTCGCCTACTCTGGTGGAGTCGGGGTTCGGGGGTTTGATCTCCGGATAACCATTACGCTGCGAATCAATCTGAAAATTTTGATCGACGAGCCCCGTGGTTTCACGGCGGGTGGAACCCGGATTGAATTGTGGACCCCGGGCTCTATTCGCGGGCCTTTATTTTATTTTATTTTAAATCTGCCATACGGTGCTCTCGCAAAGTGGATTAGTAGTTTTTAGTACGACGGCTGTGGTAAACTGAGCATCGATGTTGAAGACAGAGCGAGCAGAGAAACGCCAGAAGTTTTGCGCGTAATTGATATATCGGTGCTGGTCTAGGACGAAACTTGACCCACTTACCTGAAGTCAGGTTGGAAGCTGATTTGCATCTCCAGTTGGAATGTTCCGCGTTCTGGAGCTATTGATGACCCCACGCGTGGGCATGAGCTCGTACACGCATGTCTGGAACTTTTATTTAAATGCGTGCTTTTTTTCTCTCTCTCCCTCTCGTTGAGGATTGTATTACAAATTGGCGCCTCAATAAGTGCCGAAGAATGACGCTTTTTGAAATCCAGATTTAATTGAGAGTAACTGAAAGCCATATTTTTTATTTTGGGCTGGAAACTCGCATGTGTATGATCGAAAGGTCACAGATGATCAACGGCTCTGTGGATATCTACCGTATTTAAAATTGAGATCATTGTAAAATTTTAAATTCAATCGGGGGTTTCAAGAATCTCAAAAGTCTTCATGGAAACGCTTATTCGATTAATCTTATTATGTTTAACGTGGAATTCCTCCTCAAGGGATCCGTGTTTTTTCTTTGAAAAGAAAGACGATTTTCCACCCGATTAAATTCCATGTGGTTTTGATGACAATATAACGCAAGATTTTCCTAAAAGCTATCGGACTTTACACATACTGTACTTGAAAATTACAGTTGGAATTTTCAATTTTAATAATTCAGTCTACGCTTTGAATGCTGAATCATTTATCGGAACAAGAACATGTGGTGTAATTTCAGGTTGATCTCGTGGCCTGGTTTAATCTAATCCCAAGCCGTGTTTATTAGATTTTCGAAGCTGGTGCCGAGGAGGAAACATAAAAGGGAACGCAGAAACAAACTGATTGATCCAGTGCATATTTTTGAATGCATATAATTCTGTCTGGGAGCCTTACAAGAGATTCTATCTTGCGGTTGATGAAAACCGCAAGATAAAGTGGCTCAATTTTACGTAGATATCCCGGCCTGGTTCGTCTATCTCGTCTTTCGCCAAATTTTTTATGTTTTTCAAGCCCTTGGCCAGCAGGAGAAAAAGGTTCAGCGGCAATCATCCCCAAGTTCTCGATTTGAATACGTGTCTAGGTCGAATTCGTAGAACAAGTGGCGTAATTTTTGGCTAGTCCCTTGGCCGAGAATCGAGATAATTCATGCATTTCTCCGGGGAAAATTTTTTTTTTTTTTTAAGAGTGTTATCGATCACCGACTGTAGCACGCGTCCATAGTGGCGAAATGATCGCAAGACTTATAGTTCAATATCTTTCTCTCATCACATTCGAGCGGATGTTGATCCCCTAGCGATTCCTGGGCGTTTCTACTTCGGGTTTCTGCTTATAATTTAATTTTTTATTGTTTTTTTGTTGGATACTACAAGTGATGATTCTGGCGTCTGGAAGCAAGGCGATAAATTAGGGTTCGTTTCCCGATATTGTGTCATTGAGTGACAGTTGCGCTGTGTCACGACCGGCTCGGGTTCCGCCGCTCTCCACTGCCGATTGTTATCTCGCCTTCGCCGTGACGACGACCATGACTGAGTTGTTTCTAACGGCTGTGAAGAATTACGATCCTAGATCTACTTTTTTTTTACGGGATGCAAAAAACGGGTTGAATATTTTTTTCTATTTTCATCGAGGTGTCTGGTCATTCAATTTCTTTCCGCTGGTGCGGTGGAAAAATAGGAGCCATTTCTAGTCCAGTAACCTCCTTCGACCCACTTTTTTGGCGGTTGGAAAATCTGCACGCGGATGAGTCGCGATGCTGAAGAAAGGTGCAATAAAATTCTGGTTTGTAAACTCGATTGATTTTTTTTTGTTTTCATGGCTCGTATTCGCCGAGTGGAAAATTAATTGGCAGGAGTACGAGTACTGTACATTATTCCTACACGGGAATGGAATTTGCGATTTCAATTCCCAAAAAAGTCGGCCAACTTCATTTGTGCGCGCTGTTAGTGTGGTGAAGGGAAGCCCAACATTTCTCTTCAGGAAGTAGGGTGGATCAATCGCGTTCGTTTCACCGATTATTTTGCGTTAATTTGAGGGTGCAGATACCTGATGCACCCTGCAAAGACATATGCAACTGTGAGATTTGATTGATCTTTTCGCGAATAAAATGCCAGTTGTCATTCTGATGAACGCAAAAACGTCTTCTATGTTCTTAATTCGACGCATAAATTAACCTGGATTGTTCCGCGCGGATTTTATTTGTGCGATCGTCTAACAAAAGAGCGCATACGCAAAAAAATAACCACGATAACTTTATCCTAAGACTAACCTAACCTAGAAGTTTGAGGGGGAAAAAAATCTTCTCAGATTTTTAACAAGCTTCAGGTGAATATTCTGTTCTTACGAAAACTACATTACTGGTTTTTTCTTGCATAAATATTTTTGCTGAGTGCGCTTTCTCTTTTCAAGATATAAAAAAAAATTAAAAATCGGCTCGCTTACATTTTTGCGGGCCACGTAGCGGGTGTAAGCATTCTTTTAATGTTAACGCGAAAAAAGGAATCACAGCCTTGTATGTATTGTTGTCGAGCAGTTTTTAACGATGCCGGGTTTCTTTGTATGCGTACAGTATCCTGGAAAATTAATCACCGTATCCCGGAACGTGAGATAGAGAGCGAGATTTTCCCTCTGGAAGTTTCGTTTTCCGACTTGACTTCGTCTTTCTCCTCTATTTTTTTTATAGAATTTTTATTTTCTTCCGGCCTCTCTTCCTTTCTTTATTTCTTTCTTGGTTTTTAGAGCATGCTCGATCCGAAGCCGCGGATTTCTGCATTCAATTTCTTTCTCGCGAAATTATGTAGCGTGTTTACAGCCTCGCCTGCGAAATTTATTTCCCTCGGAAAGGGGGGCACTGACTTTGTGTCGAAGGTCTTGGGAATTCACAGCGGATAATACTGCATTCGAAACGCGCCTGTGGAAGGAACAATCTTTATTGAAATCCATTATTTTTTTCCCGGCGGCGGAAAATCTGGCCAATTTTTTCGTTATTTCCAATCCTGTACGCTTTCGATTGAGTTAGAATGTTGCGTATTGGAAAATTTGGTTTTTGAGCAATGGGAGATGCAATTGCGTTTGAATAAATTTACCGGGAGCGATTCGCGGGGGGGAAATGGAGGTCGGACTTGCCGTTGATTGGTGAACTCTGCGGAATATTTCGACGAAAAGCCCGTTTTGATTGGACTATTCCGGTCGGGATGAGATTCATTTTATGATCGAAATTCGGAATAAGAATTGGTGTCTTTCCGCTACTTATGCAGCGGTTTTTCGAAAGTCTTTGAAGTCACCAACGAATTTTAATCGCTGTTGGATGGGATCCCGTCGTTATTATTACTTTTTTTTCGTGCGGTTTGATTTTTCTAAGAATTATTTCCGATCACGAAATTTCGACGCATTTGGAGGATTAAGAACAAGCCGAGAAGAAATCAGCAATCTTGGTATCCAAATTTAGAGCGCACGATAAGTTATAATTTCTGGCGAATGGAACTCAGGTGGTTAATTTTCATCTTTTCTCTTGATTTAAATAATAGATTCTTCCGATATCATACATTGAGAATTGTTGCAATCATTAATTATCCATGGGACCTTCAATTTTGACCTTTCGGGTGAATCATGAAAACAAAGTCGCACTTTTTTGGTTTTCTAATGCTATGTTCCCAGCTTGGGTTGGAACATTTTTTTACTCCGCGAGAAGTTTTTAGTTGCATTCTTCTATAGCCAAGTTTATCAAGAGTTGCCATTTTGAAGGGTTATTCGGAATTCTATTGACGCAGAAATCTACATTTGCCTTTGACCTCAATCAGATATATTTTTTATTTAAATGATTACGGATCATCCCGGATATTAAACTTTAGGAAGCAGTAAAACTATATACAATCCAACTGCAATGGATTTTTTGTGTTTTATTCGTAACTTTCGAAAGCGCCATCGTTTTCTGGTGGAAGCAACAAGTTGCCTATTGCATCTCGCGGTAACTTCATCCAGAAGCAATCTTTTCCGCCATTCATTTCGAAATTATGCAAAATCCAGCGGGAAGAGGAAGAACTTTAGAGTTTCCACTGGTTGCATGATTGAACAAAATCGGGGGCATTTTGCGTGGCTTCTCTCCNATCCAGAAGCAATCTTTTCCGCCATTCATTTCGAAATTATGCAAAATCCAGCGGGAAGAGGAAGAACTTTAGAGTTTCCACTGGTTGCATGATTGAACAAAATCGGGGGCATTTTGCGTGGCTTCTCTCCCGCGCGCGTAATCATTACCGGGGAGGAAGTCGTGAATTTTAAATGAGGAAAGAACTTTTAAAAATACAAGCAATTGCTAATCCGAGGGTGAAAAGGCAAAGGAGGGTTTCAACCGGTTGATGAATGGAAGGCAAATGCTTACCTCATGATGGAGGTGAACGGACTCGGGTTATTCCTATCGTCAAGCTGTGGCATTGTGCGGTATGCTTGTGTACTTTCAGCCTGATTTCACTTCGGTGCTGAGAAGGGAAAGGGGGGAGGGGTGAGATCAGAGGCGGCGGCTTTTGAAAGCCGGTGACCTGGATCGATTTTTCCTCTTGGAAAACATTCGATCGTGAAAGCTTCTTCGAATGCGATCGATAGCACCAAAAAAAAAATTCATTTTCTGTTATCATCGTAAAAATCTTTGTGCCTCTGGTATCATCTGATGGCTACTTTCGTACATGAGTCTTCATTTCAGTCGGCGATTTTGGTTTGATGAAATGCTGCTTCATTCGCTCTCAGACTCTTTCTCTCTCTCGACGTTCCCTTTCGAAAGTTTCAAATAAAATTGCGAAGTCTTCACCAAGCTTTCAAAACTTTCCATGTCATGAAACTTTACTCGAAGAAGGCTCATGGGTACAAAGACTCAGCCTTAGACAGCTTGTTTAACCTAGCGATTGTTCTAAGCTACGTTTTCCTCTTTCGCATGTACAGTATTGTAACAGTGATCCAGAAAATACTATTCTTTAAAAAAATTATATCCACCTGTATGCGTTCGTTCGATATCCGTGAAGAACAGCAGAACACTGAAATCTTCGTATTTTAATGATATAATAATGGGTCGTCATTTTATTCAGCCAGTCATTCACTGCATACGTAAAATTTCAAGATTGCCAATTTTGTTCAGCAGAACCAAGTCGGAAGCATTTTTGCCAGTTTTCCTTGATAAAACTTTGTTTTTTTTGAGTCGCTGTGTGACTGAAATTATTGAGAAACTTCTGTCCATCCTGATGCGCGCAGATGAATGTCCCCGAACGATTTTATGTCAAATTATTTCTTCAGTAATTTTAGATTTTTTTTTCTCTTCTCGAGTTTAAAAAAAGGGTCGCAAATGTTCTAGCACCTTTGTTGAAAAGATAGGAAAACCCTGTCTTCCGCTCGCAAGATATATTCCGGATTTTCCCGTTCGTGCGCGAACTCGGGAGTTTGTGGCTCTGAAAGTCGCCTGTGTTAATGCTGACTCATTGTCGGAACATCGTCTTGTGAAAGAAGGAGAAGAAAAGGAAGCAAAGCC